>JAEMOT010003734.1:35258-106492 GCA_019297695.1 Apostasia ramifera | reverse complement strand
ACGAGGTAATGCCTGTCACGATCAACTTCACCTAACCTCCTGCATGACCTTTGTTCAAACAGCTCTCCCAACTACATCAGGCATGATGCTTCTCAGCTATGGCATCGCTGTCAACATGCTCTAGCTGCACTGTTTCCAATGCAGCATGCTTCTTCCAGACACGCAAGTCAAGGGTCCGCATGCCCCAGCTGACGCGGATCCCCAGAAATAGTACCAAGATCCAAGGGTCAAGCTTTCTTTACTGACTCTGGCCTCTCCGGTGGCAGGCAAGCGGCGCGGTTCCAGAGCCTGTCCATCACCTTTTCTCCGGAAAACCAGGATGAAGCTGCACCATCCCCGCCTACAAATATCGCTGAACAGTCCTCCAGCACGAGAGGACACAGGGTAACAAGAGCGGCATAGATACAAGAAAAGAAGAGGATTTTCCCAACTGTAACAGGACTCCGGCTGAGGAGCACCTGACTTCTTCTTCTTCTTCTTCTTCTTCTTCTTCGACTCTTCTCAAAGCATTGTACAGCCTTAAAGGCTATCATTTTTTGCTAGTGGAACTTCTTCGCTGACCGACCGGTGGACGTAGGGGATTTCCTCCCTGAACCACCTTAAATCTCTGTGTGTTTTTCTGGTTGCTTCGGACTAAATCTTCTCCCTGAGCCTCCGTTAACAGGCTCACCCCCTTTGCGCGCCGCCGTCTCCCGGAACTCTCTTTCTTTGGTGTTTCTTGGGATCCCCACATTCCTACGTCAACAGTTACCTAACACGATTGGACGAAAATCAAGGATCAGTGGAGGAAGATGGAGAAGAAGTCGAGCATTTTTTTTCAGCCCTTACCCCAGTGACGAATATGAGGCAGCTAACTCTGAGAATAACTGAGTTTGTTAACCTAAATTTGGCTTTCTTTATTTTAATGCAGTTTGGTGAATTATAACTTCCCCTTAAAAGATTTTAAATTATATTTGAGAATCATAATGGGCTCAACATTAAATTAGGGGTGACAAAATGGGTTGTCGGGTCGGATTCGGGTTCGACCCGAATCCAACCCGACCTAAATAGCTTCAACCCGAACCCGACCTATTTATTAAATGGGTTAAAATCCATAGCCCGAACCCGACCCGATTAATAAATGGATTGGGTTGGCGGGTCGACCCGACTCGTTTATAGAGAATTTTTGATAAAATGCCCAATTCGAACCCGACCTGACCCAATTATGCCGGATCTGAACCCGATCCGTTTAATAAATGGGTCAAAATTCATGACCCATATCCAAAATTTACGGATCAAATTCGAATCAAATTCACGGTTCAGGTCATATATTACCACCCCTACATTAAATATAGAACAAGATCAGCGCTGAATCAGTGAAACTTCTAAGCCTAGAGAAATTTTTGCGTACACCGGTGTACGAATCGTAAATAGCAATATTATAGTATGCTAGAATGTGTAGGACTTAAATTATGTTTGAATATAAATTTTAGACACTTTAGCTTCGTTTCGTTTGAGATATTTTTTAGCCTAAGAAAACTTTTAACTACAAAAATCAACTTTATTATACATCTAATACAAATATGAATATTAGAATCAACTTTATTTTATATTTTATATATTTTTTAATATAAAACTAAAATTCTTTGATATTAAACTTAAAAAATAAAATATTTTTTCTCTAGTCCAAAAAAAAATTTCAAACCAAATAAAGCCCGTGGGTAGCCCGGCCCGCACATTGGGCGGGCTTGGTAATAAAAGTAGGCCCGTAAATCGAGCTAAGCCCGACCCGAGCCCGATTTGACTTAGTCAAAGCCCGATTAAGTCCGGCCCATGCCAAGTCCGGTCCGCCCATTGCCCAGGTTTATGCACGATGCACAAGCCCAATCAGCACATGATATGTGAATAAAAGTGGTCATGCGTGCTCGTGCGCTAATTGTGCTCGTGCGCTAATTGTGCTCGTGCGCTAATTGTGCTTGTGCACCGTGCGCGGCAAAAATTTCTCGTATATAAGGGCCGGTCGGTTGCCTCCATTCTGTCAGTGCGATTGGCGGCGGTGCCTGCGGCTTTGCCGCTTTTTCTTGCACCTCGAAGACCATGGAGTTCTGCATTGAAGCTAACATGAGCTGCTAGATCGCTGATCCATCGAACCATGCAAGCATCTCCCTCGGTTTGTTCTCTCGCTAGTTCTCTCATTTTTTTGTTTTATGCTGAGTGTTCTGCTAGGGTTCGTCTGCGTGTTACTCACAGTAGGTGTTTGTGCCGAGTTCAATCGGAACCATTGCCAGTCATGCATTGATTGATATGGATTATACGTCTATTTGTCGATCACAGAGGTCAGGTCCCGTTCTATTGTGATTTTTCTGGAATCATTCTGTAAGGTGCATTTAAATTAGGGTTTCATTTTTCTCTGATTTCCTCCCCAATGTTTTTATTTTCCCTCTCGATCAGCCACATGCTAATTGTACGTGATTCAGAGGAAAGCCATGGTAAATATAATTTTGGATAAGGGCAAAAAAAAGAAACACGGCAAAAAGGATATGCACCAGATTTTGTTGAAAAATTGAGATTCTACGTAAATTTAACGTTCCGTTTTCTTTTCACATTCCAACATCAAGCCTTTCTTTCTTCAGTGGGTAGAAGTTTATGAGGGATAAGATCTGACTTCCAATATTTTTGATTGAATTGGTCAGGAATATGCATTTACAAATAAAGAATGAAATTCTGTTTGAACTACATGGAGTTTTTCGTTTAGTTTTTCAGGATAAAACTTAATCGGCTTGGATGGGAACCCTGCAGGAATAGCTTAGTTGCTGCTCCCTTGGCTATTTCTCAACCTTATTGATGGCCTCAGTTCAGTGGTTGGCAGTTTTTCTTACATTCATGTGAGCTTTTTACGTAAAAGGCACATCTGCACCATTAGTTTGCTGCCTTCTGTTGGGCTTTCGTTAGGCTTTTTTGCTTCAATGCGGATTTGATGGGTGGAACTTGTCGAAAGTCAGCTGTGAAACCTTTTCTCCATTGGACCACTTCTCACTTGAAGGAAGCTCTATGAGTCATTCCTTTTGATGAAGATTGACACTTAACTCAGAAATTATTTCTTTTTCTTTAACATGTGAGAATTCTTAGGCATTGCGAGCAAGAGATATCTATGCATAGGTCGATTGAGAGTTATAGGATCTTAAGGTATTGGAGGTTGTTCATGAACTGTATGCCTACAGGTGATTCTAACTTCACAAATATGGCTGGGTAGCCAATTGGTGCATCCACCAGTGCCTCAATTCCTTGCTGATAATTCCCCAAATCACCAGTAAACTGCCCAAATATTTTTCCTGTCCATATATGTTGCCATGAGCATCCCCACCTTAACGGGAGATAAGCTTTCACCTGCTTCTTGCCTTTATCCAAAACTGGAACCACTAGAATTTCTGTTCCTATCAAGAATTGTTCGTAAGTGAGATTTCGTACATGCTCATCATCTGGGTAATGGAGGAACAAATGCCGCGCAATTGGTAAACCTTTCTGTGAAGCTTCCTGTTGATGAAGGACTATTTTAATAGCTAAGAAGTTAAATATCCAGTTCTTGCTGCTAATTTTGATACCTTTACAAGTTGGACTCGATAGAACTTCCAGGCCATGTATAGCTTTGCACAGCGTGCAAACTGAATGAGTGTTCTTCTATTTGAATAGAACTGGCAGTTTGAGGTTGGCTTGTTTCCCTGTATCATCCTTGAATATTCAAATTTGAGCTGTCTCAATCTAAAGAGGTATTTTCTTAATGTGTAAGTAGTCTGGGAGCATTTACTGAATGTAGATGTGATATATATTAATGCAAACAGTTTCTTACTTCATGGGTTCGGAAGACTGTATTGAATGCATTCAGCTCCATCCATCTCATCAAAAGCTCTTCACTTCGTTGATAATTGATCATAGGCAAGTTCACTGCACAGTATCCTCCAATGTCACTGTGATTGAAAGCAAAACCAGAGAGACCGCTACTCAGCAATCCTGTGACACTGCTCTTTATCCCATCATTCTGTTGCCAGCTTACCATTTGATCACCTTCCCAGAAGAGCATCGCCCATTTTGGGCTCTCTCTGAAACCTGCCCTCATGAAGAATACTAGGCTTTCTTCAGGATCTTCCCTTTCTTTTCCACGGCATTCGGATTTCCACTCATCAACAAACTCTCTATTTACTCTTGCCCACAATTCTGGATATCTATTATGTGCGGTGATCTGGTCCTCACCTGTTTATTAACACGAAAATTGTAAAATGTTTAAAATATAAATAGCAAATAAAAGATTTTTGTAGAAACCTGAGAAGAGACATGCATCTAATGGTAGCCCTTCGCCAAAATCAGCCATCCAGCCCCTCACCCCGGAGTCTGCCATCTCATGAAGTATCCTTTTGAACCAGCAGCTTGTCTCAGGGTGTGTAAGGTCTAGCATTCCTACATCAAATGCTGTATTTGGTATCATGTATGTTGAACCTGTCATATCTTTCACTAAGATGCCCAACTTCTCTGCCTCTTGAAACAGGTCCTTGTTCTTATTGGGTTTTTCATGTGTCTGGTAGTAAGGATAAGTTTACCACATAAGTACTATAGAGTGATGTAGGCGTATGTTTCTTGGTGATGGCTCTCATTTTCTATGTTAATTTGTTAATCCACCTCTCTCTCTATATATTTTTTCCAAAGCTTTTTTAGGGTTAGACTTATACCTGCACAAGGCAAGGATTACAGTAAGCCATAACTCTGATGTTATTCGTTTTAAGATCATCAACTAGTTCTCTCCAACCAGCATAGTGAGTTGTGTCAACCTCCCAATTCCACCAGAGCTGAGACCCAATTATTGTTTTTCTCTGGCCAACCCAATCCTGGAAGAAAACCAAATTTCTTAGAAGCCACATTGGAAAAGGAGATGATTTAATGATGGCTTTACTGCTTCCATATCAAATTATTCTCAAGTGCTAATGAATAAAAATGATTTGTACTCATGGTCAATATTTATGATTTCTTTTTGCCATCTGTAAAAGTTATGAAGACTTCCCTTGTTACCTGTAACCAGAATGCTGAAACAGAAATGTCATGATCTTTTAGTTGATCCCAAACTCTTCGAACTGCTTCGGTACCTCCTTGCATGCCGATTATGGCACCAGATATAATCCAGTTTGGAAGCAATGGAGGTCTTCCAATGATTTCTGTGTACCGTTCAATGAGCTCTGTAGGCGAAGTTCCATTTAGTATGCTTCCCCGTACAGAATTTCCATGTATCTATGCACAGAGTTGTTCATAAGCTAAACCTTCAGTAAGAATCAAAGTTGGCTATTCCTACACTGAAGTTCCTGAGTTTTAGCAGTTTGTTTCATGCAGTTCATGCAGATTCCATAGTTTTTGAATCATTTCAAACAGTTACTCAAGGTGTTCAAACAATTCACATAATTGTTAGTTTGAAATTAAAATCATCTTTTACCCTTTTTTTTTTGAAAAGTGGAAATCATCTTTTACTTTTGTTGTTGTTGGAGTGGGGGGTTTTATGTATATGGCTTAAGAAGGAAGATAGGGTCCTCAAGTATCCATCGGTCCCTTCATCCTTCTATTGTATTTTTCATCACGTATTCTTCTTGGTTCCTAGTGAATTATTTCCTCGACTCCGAGCAATCATTGTTTCCCATAATCTATAGTTTTCTATGAAAATTTCATCTTTCTTTCCACTTTATTTATTTTTGTGATTTGTGATTTGAATGTTCAAGTAACCATAGGATCGTCTACATGAATGATTCTAGTGCACTACTACTAGCCTCTGCTATGTCCCCTACATCCTCTTTATCATTGAATTAATCTATTTTTCTTTGGCCTGTTCACCCTCTCCCTGAATTTTGTAGTGGGATTGACTTGCATTATTACTTGAGGGAGGTAATTCTGAAATCCTAAGAAATACGACACAAGAACACTTCAATACAGCACAACACAACACATTGAAACGGCAACATTTTCAATTACAAGACACGGACACGATAAGATACGCCAAGTAATATAATAGATTTTTATGTGACTGTAATTTTACTATAGTTTTTGTTTAATATTATGGAAATAGCTAAGAAGCACGGAGGTGAGATAGAGACATGGGAACACAAAACGACACAACACGTTGGGATCTATAGAAGTGTCCATGCTTCCTTGTTGAAACCTTTCATTCTTATTGTTGTATTGTTCCTTCCAATTGGGAGGATCTAGGTTATTATATGTGATGGCTTGGCTACACTCATCTTCAGTGTCCATATTATCCATGATTGATAATTCAATTATGCAATAGCTTTATGGTAAGCATAGATTTGCTATTGCTTCGTACTCTGCTTTCTTAGTTTAATGTGTCCTACAACACATGCCAAACCAGATTTCAGGCAGTTTAAAACCTCATCATTGCATTCATTAATTCAACAAACAAGGCCATCCATTCTAGCTTTCAAGAAATCTTCAATTTTTGACATAGTTTGAGATCAATGGCAACCTAGGGAGTTGCTGCTTCTTCTTGGTTCCAATTCCATGGACCTCTGGGCACCTTTTTGAAGATAAAGAGTTTCATCTCCATGTTGTCAGATCTTCTCAAGGAAAAGGCACGCTGTGACCTCAATGCCATATACATTTTCAGGCACAACATCCTCATCTCTGCCCCCCTTCTCAAGGAATCCTTGATGTCATCTGCCTTCTTGAGTAATCTTAGATGATGTGGCTTTCCTTCTCGTAGAATCCTCGATGTTGTCTGTCATCGATTTCATGCATTCTCCAACTCAAACCTCACATGTCCAACTAGGCACATCATCTAGACTAGGGGGATATCCTCACCTTGGAGATGGAAAATTTCTCAATACAATAATTTTTTTAACTATTTTTGCTCATGGTGTATATTAGTTTTCATTATCAACATTGATAAGATCATATAAATTACAACATATCCATGCTCTCAAATTTTATGGTGAGGTCACGTCTAATGCTTGGGGCTGGATATAACGCATTTATTATGGGATCAAATAGGAGGGTGGTAGATGCTTAATGGAAAGGCAATAAGTTATTTTACTTTAATTATATCATATGCAAAATTAAAATAAGTCAACAGCACGAGTTAGCATAGTAAGAAATAATCACTAGAGGAAGAAATAAGTAAATGCGAGAAAGTAAATGAACACACGTTATAGTGTGGTTTGATGGCCTTGCCTATGTCCGCCCCAACCTAAACAAAACCACTCCTTAGTACATGGTGGAGAAACTGTTTTACAAACCTCCTCTACACCTAGAGGCTTTCTTCATAATCAATGTGAAAGAACATACCTCTTCCAAATCTACCTTAGGGACCCTCCTCACTCACTATATGACAAAACAACAAAGAAAAATACAAGAAAGTACAATGAAGTAATAAGAGCACAGAGAACAAACTCACCCATCTTCCTATTGATTGAATGTTGAAAGCTGGAAGAAGAGTGGATGAAAATCTTAAGCACTTCTATCGCTTCTAATCTTATGTGAATGCTATTTAATTAATTGAGAATATTGGAGAGTCCAAGGGATGGTTGGGCAGCAGTAAGTGTATCATTTTTCCCAAGAGAGAGAAATAATGATCCTCCAACCCCTTGAATAGACAAGGTCAACAGCTAAAAAATATAGTAGAAGACCTTTGTTAAGTCTACTTAACATAGCCATAAGTCAACTTAACAACTAGCTATTACAGGTCCAACAGTACATGCTTAAGTCGCCTCAACAATGTAGTAAGTTAACTTAAGGCCTTAAGTTGTCTTAGCCAACCTTGAGTCTACTTAAAGCTTCAGATATCTAAAAACTGATTTCTGTCTTTAGTCAACCTAATCAATCCTAAGTTGACTTAGCCTGGTAGAGCATCAAATTTTCATTTTAGTACAACCTAGGCTACTAAGGACTAACTCCTATCCAATTTAGGATGTCTCTAGTGCTCAAGGATCCATCAAATCCTAGTCTAACATCAAAAATCAACTTTATATGTAATCTATACACAAATAAAATAAAAATGCAATATATTCAACAGTTAAGTCTTCAATGATGGGTAGATTCATTTGATCAACTTGCAACTTGAATCCTTCCTATATCTCTGTTCCACTTGTCTTGATCTCAAATATAATATTACACAGTCTTGTGTAATCAAGAAACTAAATATCCCATTAGTATAAAATTAACTTAAACATCAAAAATCCCATGGTTTATGATTACCACTAATCACAAGGGATGAAGCAACATTTATTCCTCACCTCTTTCTCCTTTCAATGATTGATTCAACCTTTTTGATGCATTTACTACATTCCCGAGGTTTGAATCCATTTATCTCAATATTAAATCTAGTTCCATTTATCTCAATATTAAATTTAGTTCAATTTCGAGACTTGACTCATCCAGTTTAATGCTGAGACGCATCTTCCACTTTCAAGATACACACCTCTATTTCCTAAATTCAATGTCCTTTTGTTACTTTGCCATTATTGTTTTCATTGATGCTATTTTTGCTACGCTCCTACCGGTTGAACAGAATTAATTTCTAACACATCATAAGAAAAGAAAATTATCAGTAAAAGCAGATAATGCAATAGTTGGACCTGCAAATTTGGGTACCTGTATCTGCACTCTGTCATCTTCTGTGAGATCAAAAATTGAATAATCATACCCTTCGAGGTAAAGGCATCTCATCTTTGTTGTCATGTAGAATGGTGAAGGAGCATATGTTGTACTCCAATCACCCCCTGATCTGTTAAAGGAGCACAAGCAACAAAAGCTTCACCTAAAAATTTGAGGTAAAATCAAATTTGAAAGACTTAATAACTCTCACACAAAAAGTACCTATAGCTAACTAAGTTAGCTGCGAAAGTTATTGGTTGATCTCCTCTCCCAATGCCTTGCTCCTGTACTAGAATGGGCACTCTTCTTCCTTTAAACTCCATGTGGGAGAATTGCTCTCCAAATCCGTAGAACTTCTCATCTCTGGCACTCGAATAAGTTATAAAAACTCTGTTCACTTCCTTAAATACATTAATGCTTTCTTCTTCGCTCTCATTCTCCGACAATAGAGCAAGATAATCTCTTGGGCTTGAGAGACATGCCGCATGCCGTCTCCGAAGGCAAACCTGTTTTGATCTCTGACTCTGCAAACCTTCTGGAAACTTATGACAACTTGTCAAGCTCGTCTGCTGCTTTAGCTCTATGAACTTCACCTGGAACTCAATTCGATGACAGCTCTTCTGATATAAAAGCATCACGTATCTCACTGCAATAGATGACCTCCCAGCCCTTCGAAGATTAGTCTTTCGTGCCCATGAACACAAATTCTTTGACGCAACCCCTTTGGTTTTATTATTGGAGATCCACCCTCCAATTTGTAAAATAGGAAAATTGGTCCCTTTAAGAGTTTGAGCATTGTCATTTTCAGCCATTAACAAATCTAAATATTTTCCTTTGCTCTCCATGTCAGGTTCCCAAAGTGTTTTGATCTCCTCAATAAATTGGTGATTACAGATGAATGAGACATCGCCATCTTCAACTACAAAGGAACCTCTGCTCTCCTCGACCTTAGTTTGTGCAGCTGCAGCTGAGATGAAGGCCTTTCCAGGTATGGTCGACCACAAACTTCTCTCTGGTTGTGCTTGATGGAATATTGATATATATCCACCATTGTTGGAACTCCACAGAAGCTTGAAATCACGCCCAATTCGAAAACTTTGATGATTTAGTAGATGGCTGTTATAGGATAGAGTTCCATGTATCAGAGGAAGGGACTTCGGTGCGGAAGGGAAGGGGTTGTTGATGTGCTTGTGGTGTTTCTTGGAGACCTTCAATGGAGGCATTGGATTCTCTAGGGGGTGAATCTCATGAAGGTTTTTCAGGGAAGATTCTTACAACCCAAAGAGTCTATTTATAGATCACGGATTCAGAAGAGATCTGGTCCATGGAATCTTAAGTTTAGATAATTATAACGGTGATTATATGTTTTTTTTTTTAAACTCCTTTTAGGATAGATTTTGCTTTTAAGGAAATTTTATTAGGTTCGGTTAGCTGAACTTTGGCCGGCCAATAGTGGGGCGTCGTGTCAGCAGCGTTCCCCACCCGGTGCTGACGTGGTAGCTTCTTATTTTCCGGGAGAACCCAATAATTGTTCTCCTTTACGAGCCTAAACAGTAAACATGGGTTAAAATAGATATCTTCAATCTAATCGGGTGGAGGTTGGAATGTGGAATTCTTTCAAGCGAGAAGGGGAAGGTCACATTTTGGGCACATGGGACATCATAATTTTTGTTATTCAAAAATTAGGACCATCACCTCACCTAATTGGATTCGAGCGAGCTAACCCCTAATTGAGTTTGAAGTTTTCTTACTTTTTTTTCACTTACATTTTTGGTAGGGATACTGATAATTTCAATATATTTTGAGAATGCATTTTTTGAGGTTTAGATGTAGTTTACTACTAAAATGCTAGTTAAAGGAAAATGAACGAAAACATATATTTAAAATAACTCGGTTATAATATTATACAAAACTAACATTACATGATGTATTCGGCACGATCAACTAACAAATACGAATCAAAACTCAATTTCATTAACGAGTTCGTTACAACATAATGAAATCCATTTTATTTGTATTTCAAATGTTGCTTGTTGGAGTTTGCATATTAGATAAAATTTTGTTGTGCACGATAGAATGATGCGTAAAACTTTGAACGTACTCCAAATTTCCAATTGCGGAAAGGATGCATCTAGCCCGATTATGGACTCCATGCATCCATGGGCCATGGCCTACCTGAAGCGCAGTGGAGATAACGATATAATTTAACAGAAGAAATTATATAATCCTTCATGGTTCTCAAGAATGTATCTAGCCGAAGAACGGGCGACATACATCATATTTGCCTCATTTCTAATTTGAAAAATCTTCTAAGCATTCAAAATAGATTTTGATTTCGATACCCTTCAGCCCTGCATTTTAATAACCATTATTTATTAAGTTACAACGTGACGAATCTGGCCTTTTTTTGGACCTCATTCCTTCTGTTTGACCACATTTCTTTTTACTAATAATTCGTTGATATTTACTATCAAAAAAAAATATTTCATTGATATTTGATAGTTATTCTCATTTTCTATTGTTTTTCAAAAGGATGAGCTACATTTGATTGTATGATATTAATAAATGTTGTAGGAAATATTTATAGGCCTGATGGACTCGCTGCGGTAGATCTCTTTAAGAAAAACTTTACAGTTAATTTTAAGAAATTATTCATACAGTGAACTGTTGGTCTATTTTCCGAGCCGGCCAAGAGGGAGCCGTCACATTGACCGTCCAATCTGTCGGCCAAATCTAATAATTTTTCCTGTTTACCTTCTCCAATTTTTTTTGGCATGAAAAGTTTATAAGTTAATTATAAGTCTCCCACAAAAGTTCACTCCTCCGAAAATCTGAACTTTGGGTGAGAACATCTTGACTAAACTTTTCGAAGATATAAGTATGTTTTGGATAATAGATACGAGAAAAATATAAAAATGTATCTTTATTTATCATACCTTTCTATTCATATTTTTTAAAAAAAATTAATAAAAAATATAAAATTTTCTCTCTTTTTTAAATTTTTTCACTCAAAATTTAAAATTTTAAAATATTAATATTAATATTTTAAAATTTATATTTTAAAAAAACTAAAATATTCATAATTAAAATTATTTTAAAATATAATAGTAAAAAAATAATAGTTTATTTTAATTGAAATTGAATGGTATTATTTTTAATTTCAATAATTAAATTAAAATTTTAAAAAAATTTAGGATTAATTTACAATGCTATATGGGGGCTTAATATGCATATGTGTGTGTCTATATATATTTATATATGTCACCAATTCCAAAAATAAGTATAATGTTGAGTGTTCTCTGTCTTTTGGATCATATACATATGCAAGTAATGTGGAACCCCTTGGATCTTAGAAAATACTTGAAAAAATACAATACATTTGAAATTTATGATTGTATTGTATAGTATTGGAAGATGCCAATGTGTTGAAGTTGAAACGATTCTCTGTCATATATGAAAGCAATCTCATAGGTAGTGGTGGCAATTTGAATTGACGAGATAAGTCTTTGAGTTAAATTTATTTTTTGAATTGATTTGTTAAGCTTAACATTAATTTGATTAATTTATTAAACGGGCCAAATATAAAATCATCTATTTAATAAACTAGTTACTAATTTGTCTATTCTAATTTTTGAGATATTAAAATTTGATAAGTTTAATTTCTTTAAATTTAAATTAATATAATTTACAAAAAAAATAATAAAGACTATTAATAATATAATTAAAATTAATATTAAAAAATATTAATTTTGATAAATGAATTATGGATGAGTCATAGTTAAGTTGATCCATCAATTTATATTCAGATTTTAGATCAAATTTAAGTTAACTTATTTATGACCTATATTTGTATAAACTTGACTTATCTTATTAATCTAAATTGGTTAAAAATTACAACTTCTATGTACAGGACAACAAATGATCGACTCGAATCAGAAAATCAGACATTTTTATCCAAATTATGAAATGTGAAATGAAAAAAATCATGTAAAGATGTCATGCTCCTTTTTTTGCAAAATAAAAAAAAAATGACAAAACAAAACATTAAGGACCTGATTAATTTAATCAGGTTAACATTGAATTCAAATTTGACATTTTTGATTTTTTTATGTATGATATGAGATGGTTTATAATAATTATTTATGATATAAAATATAATTAATTGATTTTTGATATATGTAATTTCTTATTTAAAAAATTACGCAACATGTAAAACATAATTAAAATTTAATCTTGAATTATATAGAATATAACCTATCATATATCACCAAAGGCACCAAGCGATAAAATCAGCTCTTTGCGTGTTTGAAGTTTTCTGCAGTTGCTAACTGCAGATGAAGGAATTGAAACAAAACCTTTTGTTTAATTTCATGTTAGTTTATGGAATGAGTTGGTTTGAGCTCAGTTCGCAAATATTATAATATGTTTGTTTAATTCATATTTGATTCACAGACAATCTTTTTAATTTATTTGCGAATAAACTTTTATACATTTGACTTGATGAATATAAAATCTATAAGCAAACTTTATCAACTACATTAATCACGAGCAAAGTCATTATTATTTTAATTGACATTCATGAATTTTTTTAAATTAATAAAAGAACTAAATTAATCACTAAAATTGAGCTATAAATAAGCCCAATTAATATCTAATTTTAAATTAAGCAAGTTCATGAATATCATATAAATAATCTGTAAACATACAAGCTATTACTATTTAATGCTTAAATTTATTTGTTGAACTTGATAAATTAAATATAAATAAGTTCTCATCAAATTAAATATTGAGTAATTTATCGAACGCTCAATTAATTTTCAACACTATTATATGTCAAAGCCTAATGCATGCTGGGGGGACGGGAAAATGCAGTCAAAATACAGCAAAGTCAATGAAGCAAAATATTTAATAGCATTACCTGCATAAATAGAGGTATCAAGTTCGTATCAAGGGATCAAGATAATTTCAATCACAATATATCCCAATCTACATATCTGTGAATATAATTGAAATCTAATTTAAATTCTAACCTGAGCCGAATCATTTATAGCATAAATTCTCTCATGAAGCTAACTCAAAACTTTCACCTGTTCAGTTTAACAATATTTTGTTGGAATAAACTTAAAAATTTTTAAGTTTGGAGACTTATATGAACAGATCAATCCCTGCACCCTCTTACATTAATTAAGCCGAGTGGAAATTTTGTTTGAAACTTCAAACTCCTCACACTTTATTCGATTCAAAATTGACACAGTTTTCCTGTGGGATCAAAACTAATTCGATTGAATCGAAGAAGTTTCAACTAACTTGAATGACACTCAACTCGAAATAAGAAATTTCAATTCGAATTGATAGTAACTCTCAGCTCGAAGGCGGCATTGAGTAAGCCTAGAAGAGAGAGGAGACAAAGAAAAATACCATATGATCTCCAGAATTCTCTTCACCTTTGCCAAAGTTCCCGATGCATGGCCCCCACTGCCATGAAAGGGTGTTAGCTTCTAATGATGGCACAGCTTTCTTTCCCTATCCCTGCTTAAAGAGTCTGTAGCACCATCATATATGGGCCAAATCGATATCAGAACCAAAGGATTTGAGTGGGCTCAAATGCTACTGGCATGTTGGTTTCCACGTGCGATTTAACTTACACCATGTCAAAGGGTGGTAACCGTAATTGTGACTCCAGGTGGTATCGAGTAAAAAGGTTCCTGATTGTGTATATGTGTGAGGGGTGATACGACATGAATTCTCGTGTGAGAAAATTTATTAAATGCACGTATTCCCACTTTGATGAGAAATTTTTTGGTTCGAGAAAACCATACTTCAAGGGCCAATCACCGGGCCCGTGCACACTGGTGCCTAGTGATTGTTGGTCGGGGCCTCGACACAAAAATGTTTTCACATTGATAATTTACGATAAGATGTGATTGATGAGAAGGTTAACACAAGCAGATATAGTTCATATCCAACTCCATGAGTTTTGAATCTCACGTGTGAAGAGTCCCACACGTGCAAGGCATGTAAGGAACAGGGTCACAGGGAAGGGTTTGAATGGGGCTTTTCATGTGAGCCCACGTTAGGGACTGAATAGCTGTCAGAGAAGCAGCAGTGCTGCTACTGGCATTGAGGTAGTAACAGCAGAAGGTCTGCAATGGCGTTTTGGGAAGCTTCATGGTTTTGAAATAGGAGGCTGAGCTCATGCCCTTCATGCATTGATTGGCATCTTCTGAGCACACTTAACACCAGTGTGAAGAAACCAACAAAATGGCTGCTCAGAAGGCAGTTCATGTCTCCCATGTGTGTGTGTGTGTGTGTGTGTGAGAGAGAGAGAGAGAGAGAGAGAGAGAGAGAGAGAGTGAGAGGGTAAATCTAGGTTTTCAAATTATTTTGAATTGTGGGAACAAACTTATGTTTGTCGACCAAGATGAATCAAACCGAAACTTTAGGCCTTGTTTGGTTGAGGAAAAAAAATTTCAAACTCTTTAAAAAATATTTTTATCAATATTTTAAATTTATCTAACATCATATATAAATTTATACATTAAAAATTAACTTTATTTTACATCTCATATATAATCTAATAAAAAAATTAATTTTATTTTATATTTAATATAATTCACAATAATAAATAATTTTATTTCATATCATAATATTAAAATATAAAAACTTTTACATTTATATTATATAAAACTATAAAATATCATACTATTTTTCAAAAAAATGCTATCCTATAGTTCAAATTTTATTAAGAGAATAGCATGTAGATAATATTTAGGGAGCATTTGGTTCAGAGTTATCTTGATGTTATGTTATGTTATTTAGAGAATGTAATTGTTTGGTTTAATGACATCTATAAATAATCTTCAATTAAATTATAAAATTATTAGTCAAAAGATGACATCTAGATTACATAACATAACACCAAGATAACAACGAACTAAATGCCCCCTTAAAATTTTTTAGCATATATGTAAATGTTCTTAAAATATATTTCTTTTTATTTTTATCAAAAAAAAAATTTAAAATATTTCTAAAATATAGCCTCAACCAAAACAAACGAGACCTTGAGATTTTAAAAAACTTGAGATGAAAGGCTCATTTAAGGGGATACTTACTGTTTAGAGGCTGTAATCAAATTCCTAAATGCACAGTGGGAAGTGAGTCAGTGACCCACCATACTGTATTTCCTTCGGAGTTATCTTTTTGTAAAGCACTCTTTTTTGTAGCAAGATCCCATCTTTGCCGGACATGATCTCCTTTCTCTCTCTTTTCTGCCATCAAAAAGATCAAGTTACAGCATGTTGCAAGAGGATGAGTTCAAAAGAAAAAAAAAAAGCTTTAGTTATAGTTTTTGGAGTAAAGAAATATGTTTAACAGCTCAAAGTAATTGTGTCTTACAAAGTATGTAATGCTAAATACTGTTAAATTTCGGTTGCACATAAAAAGATTAGGCCATGTTAGGTTCACCTATTACAAGCTTTTGTTTTATAAACAGATCAAATTGACCCATTTATTAATTGAGTCGAAATTTAGGTTATTTATTTTGACTCATTTATTAATCAAGTT
Source organism: Apostasia ramifera (assembly GCA_019297695.1). NCBI lineage: Eukaryota > Viridiplantae > Streptophyta > Magnoliopsida > Asparagales > Orchidaceae > Apostasia > Apostasia ramifera. Next base: position 90,313 of record JAEMOT010003734.1, on the reverse strand, counting down.
AAGTTCGACTTGAGCTTAAAGGGTAGTATCATATTTAGACCCGCTAACTCGTTTTGGCACCGAGCATATACGTCTCTTAATAACCAGAGGTCTGACATGACGTCAAAATTATAGGTCTCAAATTCGAACATCGATAACCACCAATTTATTTCTAGCAAATGTTGAAAAAGAATGCTATATTGTATTAAATCATCCCTTGAAGCAACTTAGCTTGCACGCAAGGCATGTAAAATGTATGCTATTATCTTTGATTTTTGACTAAAAATTCAAATTTTGAAAAACTTCAACATAAAAACATGTTAACGGCCCTGTTTGTTTGGAAGTTAAAAATTAAACTGGTTTAATTTTAGACAGACATATCACATCACACGTAAAATTTAATATTAAAAATTAATTTTTTATTTCACATCCTAAACACATTACCAAAATAATAACTAACTTATATCACATCCCTCACATATCCCAACATAATAACTGATTTTATATTACATTCCTCACACATCTCAATATAATAACTAACTTTATTTCATATTATTCATAATTTTTAATAAAAAAATATCTCTATCTAAATTTAATTTTAACTTTATTAAATTAAACCCTACAAACAAACAGACCTGAGGGGTTTAACCAAAATAAAGCCAGAGAGTTTGGGATCGATCTTCGTTGAAACTAAAATGAAATTGACGAAACTGAATCGAAACTTAAAAACATGATATAAACCTTGTCCCTGGAAATATTTTGCATGAAGAAGGTGAGAAACTGGAATATTTCATAATTACCTTGGTTTATTCTGATAGTTTTCTGTAAGGATTGATAGGCAATAAGAGGCATGAGGACTCCGTTGAAAATTTTGTTCCCCCTTTTGACCGTAATGCAGGCTGCAACAAAAGATCTTGTCATTGGCTACATATTTCGTTCAGACTCTTCCCAAGAATATGATGGCTTGCAGATCCTGCATAAAAGAGTAAATATTATTATAAGGAGGCCCATTCCCATCCTTTTTAAGTATTGGACAATTATACCCAGGTCCATGAAGTTTCAGCCCTTTTACAGAAATGTTCATGTTTTTAAATGTTTCATATGGGTGTTTTGAGTCATTTGATTACTCATGTAAAACCAACGTTAACTAAAACCAAAATAGTGAATTTTCACCTCTCTCTCTCTCTCTAGCAATAATCAATTCCTAATATTTCAAAATTCTGATATAAATATAAATATATATATATATATGCAAAAGGAATTAGCCTTCAAAATCCACAGTACGTGCACATATATATACATCCCTCACTCCCTCTCGTCCACAGAAAGAGAAAGGGGTGAGAATGGAAACTAAGGAGAGGGATAGAAAGCTAAAGGCAATTTTATCAATCACACTTAAAAATTTCATATTACAAACTCAGGACCTACTTGAAATTTAAAATAGACGAAAAAACAAGCACTAATAATCCCAAAGACCCAAGTGTTATTTGCCCATTTGCATTTTTTTTTTTGTTGCAAAGTGACATGGTCACATGTATGCATCTGCATAAAAGAGTAAATTAAATTTGGGTCAAATCAGTCAAGGTGTCTCTTATCTGTATTATTTTCAGTCAAATATAAGATCTGCACACTGCCAAGGATGGGGTCATGTACTCATGTGATGATGCATACACTGAAAATTGATTTAGATCGCCAAATCAACTTGTCATTTATGGAATAGAATCTTCCTAGTTGTTCCTGTACTGTAAGACAATATAAGCTATGCAGCTGTATTACAATAGCAAATACTGCATCCTAGTGTTTTTATGGTCATCTTCGTCCCAACAATGGGCAAATCAAAACCACAATTAATAACCTCCATGCACAGCTATTTGCATATGTATTATGTAGGGCTGTAAATGAACCGAGTTGAGCTAAGTAGTGGCCTGTTCAAGTTCATGATCGTTTATTAAAACTGAGCTCGAGCTCGACCTTGGTTCGTTAATGACGTATTTGGGATTGGTTCATATGGTTTGCGAACGAGCTCATATATGTCTGAGTTTACGAACACGAAACCTACAGACAAGCTATTATATATCAAGGATATTAATCTGTTCACAAATAGGCTTATCATCATAATTCATGAATTTTTTTCTTATTAATAAATAAGTATATTAAAATCTTTAAAAAAGTATCACATCGAGCATTATATTCAAGCATGTTCATGAACTTCATATGAACTGTTCATGAACTTCATATGAACTGTTCATGAACATTAACGAGACGAATGCTAGCATGTTCAAACCAGCTCTTATCGAACTAAACATTAAACTGTGCATCGAGAACTCTATTCATTTACAACCTTGATGCATAGTAAAACTTACAGACCATTTAGGATATTGTATATAAACCTAAACCTTGACCTTTTTAATATACAGGACAAAACTTCCAACACAAATCTAACCCAATTATTTATGACATACCAAACCTGATGCCCGATGCGATTCAATCGAGTTCTTTCAACGCATCAACCTTAACTCGTTTATAGTACAACATTTCTAAAAACAAACAAGTTGCCAGCTGTGGTAAACCAAACTTGTTCTATCAAATAAAAGGATCAAAAAATAACTAGGTCGAGAAAGGCCTACCATTGCACCTTCAGAAGCAATGTTTCTTCCCATGTGAGTAGAAAGCCAAGAATGTTTGTCTTTAAGCTCGAAGCTTAAATTATTAATGGAATGGGCAGACTTCGAAGTCTGAGCCTATCAGTGAAGGCCAACAACCATGTGGACAATAACAAATAACAAATTAAACTTCATCAAAGTGCTTGTTAGAAGAAGCAAAATAAGCTGTACCACAAGTTATTTTCACGTCCTTTGGAAGTCACGGGCCTGCCTTGAAACTACCAGTAGAAACATAAAAATAAGCAAAAGTGGCAGCTAATGTAAAGAAGGTCGTAAATTGAGAAAAGTTCCCAACTGAACGCTAGCTTTCACACTGCTAGCGAAGGAATCATAGTTGCTAAGACTGAGTAACTTTGTCCTGATATGACGTAAGAACTCTCAAAAACTTCCTGCAGTTTTTAAAGCAACAATGAACCCACAAACAAACTCTCAAGTTCTTTGTCCTTACATGAATTTTAAGATCAAATTCAGGATTCCCAAATTGTAGACAAAGTAGCTAATCCCAAAAATGTTACTTCTAGTCATATTTACAAATACGATGTTATATGATTGGTCAAGTTCCACGTAGATTAACACAATACCATTGTATAAAGTTAACGTATAACTCCGCTAAGCACCCAAGATTCTCTGAATCATCAAACAAATTAAAGGTGTTTTTTAAACAAAAATAAACCCAAAGTGAAAAGCTAAATGCAGAAAACTTGAAAAAGAAAGAGGTTATCCAAAAACTTTTCTCCCTTTGTATAATCATCAAATATCATAGATTCACCGTAGAAATAGTTTAGAATAGCTCTTAGGTGAGGCTTTATAGCATAATGTGACCAGCAAGCATACCTGTAAACAAGGCCCATATATATATATTTAAGAGGGAGGAGTAGGAGGAGGACAATAACGGAGAGACTGAGGAGTGAGTGCCTATTTATCAGAGACTGAGAGTGTAAAGGAATGGCCTTCTTGATGGAAAGTTGTGGGGAGACGATGGTCTCTGTAGAGTCTCAAAGATCACTCCCTGCGCCATTTCTCACCAAGACTTACCAACTTGTTGATGACCCCAGCACTGATCACATAGTCTCATGGGGAGAAGATGCCACCACTTTTGTAGTGTGGAGGTCTCCCGAGTTTGCAAGAGATCTCCTGCCCAAATACTTCAAGCACAACAACTTCTCAAGCTTTCTGAGGCAGCTCAACACCTATGTGAGTCTTTGCTTCAACCATAGTAGCAATGAACCTGTTCTAACTCTATTTCTCCATCTTAATCAACTATGTTTCTAGTCATTGTGCATGCAGCAATCCCAGTTATTTATGTTATTTTACTGTGCAAAACAGAGTTTCATCGAGGCATTTGAACTCTTCTTATTATGCACAGAGAATTTCTTGAACTGGTCCTTTTAAGTAACAGATAAACTCTTAAAGAAATATATTGCTTTAGGCAGCCCAGTTCGACTTTAATAGAAAAAGGACCACTAAAAGAAGTTAGATCTCTGTTCTTTCTGTGGAAAAGCCATAGTCAGTCACGTATAATTTAGTCTGTAGCTCAAATTGATAAGTCTCTGTGCTTAAGAACTTAATTCTCTGTGCTTAGAACATTGGTCATGAGAAAATAACAAGCTTGGCCCAGGACGATGCATTCCTCCTTTAAAAGTTCTCCAAAATTAGTAATGCATCTGTGCTTGATCTCCTACATTTCTGCAGGGTTTTAGGAAAATAGTTGCAGAAAGGTGGGAGTTTGCCAATGAATTCTTTAGAAAAGGAGAAAAACATTTGCTTTCAGAGATCCAGAGAAGAAAAACCACTCACGTAGCCCAACATTACCTTCATCCAGACTACAACTCACCAACGCCATTTTACAATCACGAGGAAACGAGCAGATGGCTTGAACCTCCTTTGCGTCCATTCGATGGTGCCGCAAACACCTTCATTTCTGCAATTTCTGAAGACAACGAGATGCTGAGGAGGAAGAATTCCTTTCTATTATCAGAACTCGCTCACATGAAAAAGCTTTACAGTGACATTATCTTCTTCATCCAGAATCATGTCAGCCCCATGTCTAAAGAGCAAAACGTGGTCAACCCAAGATTCTGCAGGCTTGTAGAGATAGAACCTTCTGATAACCCAGCAGCATTTCTCTCAGAAATGCAATGCTCCAAAACCTACGATGCTCTCAATAGCAGAGAGAAGCTATCAGATGGTACTGTCAAGCTCTTCGGCGTTGCACTTCAGGCCAAGAAGAGATTATTTTCTGAAACGGCTAGTGGCAGCCCTTAGATGATTAGTATAGCAGGAACTAGTATGTAGTAGGGAATATGATGAGGAATAACTGTGTATATGGAGAGTTCTGATTTAGTAAAGAGAAAACCATGATATCCTGTCCATGGTCTCAAAATTTAAGGTTTTTAAGCTGAGTGGAACCTAAAAGATTTACCTTGTCAATGCCATATTTGTTTCACATACTCTGTAATTTAAATGAAGCATTTCGCTATTCCACTCTTCCTTCTCTCCTTTGTACGACCTTTTTAGTGAATATAATATTTTACAAGAACAATCAGATTGAAGAAGTGAATTTCTTCATGCTAGAATATCAGAGAGTCCAGATAACTGAGTAGTGTAGATGAGATTCCATTCATGATGGAGGCCTAGAAAGTATCAGCGCTAAGAGCATGTTCCTTGCGTGACTCGTGAGACAATGATTTATCTCCATGACTTCGGCATCTCTTTCACAGTGAAAGGAAAATGATAATAAAAGTAAAGATAACTTTCCTTGAAACATAAATGAAGAATGCCGCAAGACCAATCTAATGCGTACTGCAGAACTTCCTTCTGATAAGTGAAAGTAGTGGTGGCTTTATCGGGATAAACAAAATCGTACACAAAGTCAATTGTATTAAGGAAAAAAGATGTTGCAATTATCAAAAAAAGAAAAAAAGATGTTGCATCACTACTTCCCATACATACAAATCCTGTAGCTTGGATACATTTTTGCATTTCGCACCCCCAAGGTCCAACAAGAAAGCATTCTTAATCGGAGATTCACATTCCTTAAAAAAAGATCCTTAATAAGAAATGCTAAGCGGAGATTCCCATTTGTTGAAGAAGTCCCTTGACAACTGTTTACTTTGAGATCCGCCACCAATCTGAGCCATATTTGTGTCAAATTCTACATGATAAATCCTACTTACCTGGAAATAGCTCAATCGAATTCTAGGATAGGTGCCATATTGGCACAAACCTCAACAACAGTTGACCACATTTGAAAACCATTCTATCATCGTTAGCTGCCTTCATGAACACTCACTCCAAGATGATAAGAGCTCTCTAACTTCTTCAAACTCACTAACTTCCATCAACAACCACTCACCATTTGCCATGTGGCAAATTAATGAAAATTGGCTATGGTCATGGGCTTCATGGCTCTAGCCCTATAAATAACTGCAACCCAAAGTTCGTGGGTCTCCGTCTTCAAGAAAGAAAAAATGCTCTCTTTTACTCAGTCACCTTCTTCCTTTGTTCTTTCCTATGCCTCACGTTGTTTGTAATCCATTTGTGATGGCTGTGAAAGTAATTCTCACTTGCAACAGATGAAGGCCATCATGTTGCTTGATGGAATCACTTTCCAATATTTATGCTCTGATTGACACAAATTCCCATGATTGGAGGATAGTCCCAAAAGAATATGCACACAATATATCACGTTGATGACTTGGAGTCATAAATGGGCCAAATGTATGTACACCTTGATTCAAACCATCCAAAATTAGGATTCTACAGACCAGCTCCAACCAGCTTGAAGCATATTGTTCCAGCGAAACCATGTCCTTTGGCCCTTCCTCCTGTTGTCGTCGGCTGTGACCATGCTCCTGAACCACAAGAACAAGCTTTGGTGCCACTAGCCAAACTGTGGACGATGGCAAAGAAGTACTTATAAGCATATGGCAGGACACTGTTGACAAAATGCCCTACATAGAGGCCAATTCCTTATTCACTGAAAAGATCCTTGCTTCCCAAATGCTGGTGAACTAAGAGATCCTTCCCAAATAGCGGTAAACCAAGAGATCCTTACTTCCCAAATACCGGTAAACTAAGAGATCCTTGCTTCCCCAAGGGAACAAGGCAAGTCTAACCCAAAACATGTGAAAGGTTTCAAGTCATAGATGTCATTTTATAGATTGAATGATAAGTCTTTGTGTAGTCTCCTTATTATAACCTTTTGTAAGAATTGGTGGCATCGTCTAAAGGGGGTGAAAAGAGACGATATGCAAAATTTAAAACTATCACACTAAACAAGATCGACTAGTAATAATAAGATAAAAATATAAATGTTGAAAGTAAAAACACCAATATTTGCATGGTTCAACCCACCTAGAACTTACATCCATAGCCAGGCAATAAAGAAACATTTCACTAAGAGATTTACTCCTTTCTATAGAAGCCCTTTTACACCACTAAACATCACTGATGTAGAACATGATGTCAAGTTCATGAGCTAATTTTGGAAACCTCTTTGGAAGAAGCTAGGAACTAAACTCTTTTATTCTACCGCCTATCACCCAGAAACTGATGGTCAAACAGAAGTAGTAAATAGAAGCCTAGGAAATCTCCTGAGGTGTTTGGTAAGTGAGCATCCATCTAGTTGGATCTAATTTTACCCATAGCTGAATTCACTTTCAATAACCCTATCAATAGATTAACTGGTATGAGCCCATTTCAAATTGTTACCGGTTACACTCCACACTTACCGCTTAATCTAGTAGATTTACCTCCCACATATAGATCCAATGATCTTGCATCTACATTTGCACATCATTTGCATGATCTTCACGTTGAGATTAAAAGAAAAATTACTTTAAATTATGACAAGATTAAAGATGCGGTTAACAGGCATAGGAGATTTATTGAATTTAATAAAGGTGATTCAGTCATGATTAAAATAAATCCCGAGCGATTCCCTGCGGGAACTCACAAGAAGTTAGCAGCTAAAAAATGGGCCCCTATAAGGTACCCAGGAAAGTTAATAATAATGCCTACAAGTTAAATCTTCCAATGGGGATGGGTATTAATCCAGTCTTCAACGTGTCTGACCTAACTCCATATTATGAGCCATTGCCTAATAATTCTCCATACCCAGAGACTTCACCTACCATACCACCCACTACAGATATTTCCACCACTGAGACTCCTATTCGATATCCTGTACCTAATAATAAAGAGATATCATAACGTTACTCATTATGCTCGTTCAAATACTTACGTCTTTAAGCATAAAGGTAAGAAAATTATTCTGACCCTCGCACATCCTCGTGAGGCTAAAAATGGAATGGTTAACGAATCTATTCCTCCAAGTGAACGGAAAAAGAGCCTCCATCTAATTATACTAAAATAGTTGAAGCAAGTCAATTGTGAGGGAGCACCAATTTACACTTTGGTAACACTTCACACTCCTGAAATTATTTTCTCTTCTTCTTTTATTTAAGCTAGCATTTACAAATCCCATGTCCTGCTTGAGCTTGGAGAACTCCATGTGATGGCCACATAGGCTCTTTGCCATTAAGGCCATGTCACACATTCTTTACAAAAGATATTAGACACATAGAATGATTGTTTCCAATAGATAACAAGCAATACAATATATATATGCATATTATGTGTCATTCCTCAATCGAACAAGATTTCCACATTGAGATCATAATTGTCCTTACACTCTTTTATTCACCAAAAGGTCTGCAACCACTCTAGCTTGGTAGGATTGGGAAATTCCACCAGGTTGCAATTGGAGTAAAGTGTTTGCATTTGTGGACACTAGAAGAAAGTCAAAGGTTGTCCCCCTAACAACTCATTCTAATAATGGAGGAAGTCGTTGTTGTCATTCTTGACATCCTTTCTCCTGGAAGGACTACTTGATCTCACCCACTTCAGGATCAACAAGTCGAAGAGCAAGCCACCTCCTCATAGGAGGAGCAATGACACTTAGAGGGCTACAACGAGAGCGAAGGTGGAAGAATCCTTTGAAATTATCCAAATTCTTGTAGTCCTCTACTAGGGGATTTTCTTCCCCCTCACCCTTCTTCCAGACCATAGAAGGAAAAAGTTCGTGAGAACAAGGCAACAAAAGGATACAATTCAATTAGAGAACAAGGAGGAGCCATACCTACATCACTGGACTCAGGCTTCATCAAACCAACATAATGAGCATGTGTTTGATAAAGCCTAAGTTAGGTGATGAATGCTAACTCATTTTCATTATAGTGGAGTATAGAAGATGGTCCTCTAGCTACTACATCTCAAATCAATTAGCAAAATCAACAAAAGACTAGTCATTCTTATACTCCAACCTTGATATAGAAAAACTTCTCTAACCAGTTCACCACCAATAACAATCACATTGAAAAATATCATGCCATTCTGTTCTCGAACTATAAGATATTTGGAATATGTCCTAAAGTTGATCAATTGACCGATCAATATTAGGCTCTTCCAAAAGTTTAATTAAAGTATATTTCTTTGGGAACGCAAGAGGCAATTCAAAAATAAGAAAAGATGCCTTCAAGTTGCTTTTACCAAGTAAGAATAGACATTCGAGTTGGTTTTGGAAGGGTAAACAAAGTCCAAGCTCTAGATGAGACCTTTAGATGTTGAACGTGCCTTTAGGGGGGATGATTCACCCTGCTTGCTTGTTCGATTGGATCACCGTCACTCAAAAATTTTTTGAACAAAATTTTTTCCTTGTTCAAAAAATTTTCATAAAACAAAAATTTGCCTCTTGGTCAAGGGTACAGATCAAGATTCCTCATTAGATAGATCTCTATCGACATTCACCATCATTCGAAAGCTAGTTAGCTACCATCTTGAAATTCACTCCTTGGTATAAGAGCCGCCAGACTTCCTCTTGACTTTGCATTGCGTGCACCAACATTACCAACCTCTCATCGGATCACCACTGATGAATGAAGATAAGCCTGGCGGCTGGCACAACCTAAAAACTTTTAAGGCCCTGTTTGGTTGGAGGCCAGGCCATGGCCAAAATGGCCTCCAATGAGCTCCTACCATTTTATTACAAATAATAATAATAAAAAATTAAGTTTAATGTGTTAAAAATTGTATAGATATAATATAAAGTGAATTTTTTATATTAAAATTTATGTATTGAGGATGAAAAATAAAAATATTATTTAATAAAATAGTTGAAGGCTATTTGGCCATAGTCATGGCCAAGATGACCTCCAACCAAACAGGGCCTTAAGAGTCAATTTTTGAGTAAGGCAAGGCACTCTTTTGTACTCTGAACTTTGTACTCATCTGACATAGTGAATACTTTCGAGCATACAGGAGTCGTGGTTTTTCCATTATTTACAGGATTTTTCAAACAAAATTGCTGGCCTTCTTCTTCGCTTATTGTTGACGTGGGAAACATGGGGTCCTAGAAGAGAGGAGAATGGAGAGTCCCAAGAGACGGCGGGGCGCAGTGGGTTAAGCCTGTTGACTGAGGCTTAGATGAGAATAATATGCATCCAGAATAGCACGCAGGTGTTTAAGGTGGCTCAGGGAAGAAATCCCCTACGTCCACCAAGCGGTCAGTGAGAACTGATTTCACTAAAGAAAGGAAGAGGGTGGTCGAAAAGACCAGTATAATGAGCTAACAGAAGAAAGAGAGAGAAAGAGAGAGAGAGAACTTTCTTTTGTCTCAAGCTCTTGTTTACAAAGGTGATAGAAAAGGGATTCTGCTCTTCCCAATCTCAAAGAGGAGGCCGCTTGGGCCAAGTACAGATATGACCAGAGCTCAAAAAGAAAAGGGGCTCCCCTGTACAGAGGGAAGAAATGAAGAAGAAGAAGAAGAAAATCTCTGTGCGACTCGTCCTCATTGGTTCTTCCTCCCCCCTTCGAAGCTCTAGTCAAGGATATTTATAGGGCGCAGTGCTGATTTCCCGGAGTGTGATGCACATTTGGAGTTGAGCCCATGCTGGCGGTCTCACCTCTATCGGTCTTGGAGAAGGCCGGTAGTAGTGGGTGAAGCAAGTGACTTCTTGGTCTTCGCGCCTTATGGGAACTTGCAGTGGTTGGAGCATGCGACTCCTTGGTTTGTGTGCCTCATGAGAACTTGCAGCGAGTGGTGAGGGCCCACGCTGTCAGGATGTTCTGAAGGAATCCGGCGAAACATCATGGACGATGGTATGCACGTCTGAATCATCATATCCGATGATTGGCAGTGCTGTAGCTGTAACCTCGTGGCCGATATTTGGTAGCTCGACCAAACCTCATGGCCGATGATTGGAGTTCCGATGCCTGCAAGGGAAGGAACTTAGTTAGGGAAATATCATGCTAAATGTTTGCCACGTGTACGACTGTGATGCAGTACTGGAGCCACATGTCAAAACTTATTTCATTGCTGCCCACTATGATCTGTTTGTGTTAAAGAAGATCTCACTTGTGATTGATAAAGGCGCTCATATTGTTTGAAGGAATCTGGCGTCAATGGTTTTTTAAGGGGAAATCCGCATTGATACAAATTAAATCCGCAAAGGGGAAAATCATCGAACACATGGCACGCAATCTCGATCACAGCGGGTTCTATGGCCAAGATGGAGAAGGAATGCGATCAAAATACCATATTTCCTGAAGAATAACTTAATGAAAATCTGATAGACCGATGACAGCTCCAGACCATCCAAGAAGAGAGAATTCCAAGCTCTAGCGGTAAAGCAAATTAATCAAAAACAGATGAAATCAAATTGTAGTAAACGGATTACCGTTTTCTTGATCTTATTTCCTTCTTCGAATCAAAAAATCTCCGAGATTCGATCCCCATTCTACGTAGAGATACGCCTCTTACCTCTCGGCTTCTGGTTCTCGATGTCGGGTGATCGGCTGTCATGCAAAAGAAATTACGGCGGGAGGATTATATATGTAACTTAAACCCTAAACTCTAAAACTTTAAATTTCTAAAATAACCATTTATGATGTAATTTTTAAAATTAAAAAAAATGTAATTTTTAAAATTAAATATATATATATATATACTTTAAATTTATGATTATAAACTGCCATTTCTTTGTTATTTAGGATAATATACATCACATCAATCTAACATAACATACGACATATGACATTAAGCATAATTCATTGATTAACTTTCGAATCGCCTTTCCAATTATAAATAGTCAAATCACGTTCCCAAACAGTAAATAGGGTCCAACCAAATTAAATTACTAGAATTAAACATTACGTTGCGTGACTAATCGAAAAATCTCAGTCAAGCAATATACTTGAACAGGGATCTCAAACTGTCCTTTGCTCGCGACCACCTGCCAATTGGCTCCACAACTTTGCTCGTACAATACAGATTTTTAGGTCATCAGCTTAAGAGAGGTGGTTGTCCTTAAGGTGTAGGTTGACTGCATCCATTATAAATATAATAATAATAATAAATATATTTTTCTAATCATTCTACACAAATTTTAATATAAAAAAATATTATTTTATTTCACATATTAGACCAAAATATTAGAATCTAGTATTTTGGTATAAGATGTGAAATAAAGTTGATATTTTTATTAAAATTATTGAGTATGTGAAATAAAATAATATTCTTTTAGACCAAAATATTAGAATCTAGTATTTTGGTATAGGATGTGAAATAAAGTTGATATTTTTATTAAAATTATTGAGTATGTGAAATAAAATAATATTCTTTTATATTAGAATTTATGTAGAATGATTAGAAAAATTTATTTATTATTTTATTATTTTTTAAACTGGTACTATTTTAGTCCTCGCGTCAAACAGAAAGTTCTTTTAATATATAGAGAAATTTATTTTAATGTTATAGTATGAAATAAAATTATTTTATTATTAGAGACTCTATATGATATAAAATATTTTTTAATTAGAATTTATTTGTGATGTAAAATAAAGTTCATTATTAATACTTAAATTTATATATGAAATACAATAAATATAAAATATTAATGAAAGTATGTTTTGAGAAATTTTAAAATTTTTAAAAATTATAATATCTTGTGATCTAAACATAGATATATTATATACTTTAATTTTAGAGGATTGCCTGATTTAAATACTTCCCTAGAATATCACATATCCCAAGATTACTCCAACTTAGTTATATTAAACTATGGAGTTTTCATTATTAACCTCCTAATTATGTCTTAAAAATTCTAATATTTTCAAAATGTCGAATGATTTATTCCTTTATCTCTTTCTTTGTGTGACTTTGAAGTCTACCAAAAGTCTTTGTCTCTTTATTATTTTAAAAATTAATCAGGAGTTTCTTTGCTCCTTCTCTTTGAAGTGGGTCATTACAAGCTACTTTCTGCTCTCTTCCATCGCACATATCACATATTTGCTCGGATCAGAATTGAGAGATACATGCAAGCTATATATGTCTAATGGAGGGGCTAATAGCATCTCAACTTGATACGGATCTCTGAAACAATTCGAGGAGATGACGATCCGATAGATCTAGTTTTCTTTAAAAGCCCAAATGCTATATTCATTTAAAAACCCTTCTCTATTTATGAGAAATGGAAGATTACAATATAGTAATTATGGGTTTATTCCTATGCAACCAATATCAATATATATATATAAAAGATTAAGCTTTTTTCAGTATAGTGGGGACAAAACATACCTAAAATGAGATGACATTGGGTTTAAATTTATACTGCTATAATTTAAAATTGAGGCGAAAGAATTATGATATTTGAAAAAAAAAATTTATTATTATTATTATTATTATTATTATTATTGTTATTATTATAATGCAATTCCCTTTATTCATGTCTTTCATAGCAAAATTACAGTCATGGCATCAAGATTAGGAAGAAATACTGGGTTCGAAGAGCTCGCCACATCACTTTTTCATACTCCAATTGAATCATGGCAGCTGGTGCTTAGACGGCAACAAATGGAGAGCCATCGAGATGGAGTTAACGGCGATTTCAGCGATTACGGCGACTTAAATATTCGTAGCTGGTCTCCTCTTTCCTCTGCTCACCTCCCGCTGCTGCGTTTAGGTGGGAAATTTGGGAGGGAAAAACCCACCCAAATCCCATTACGCAGCAAGAAAAAAGCCGGTGTTAACGTTCGGAGAACACAAACAGCAAACGGAGTTTCTCAGCCTTCTTAATGGCGATTTCAGCGATTACAACGATTCAGAAAATCAACTATGCAGTCTTCTCTCTCCTCCGCTCCATTGTAGTATGAGAAGATTTTGAAAAAGCAAACGGAGTTTCTCAGCCTTCTTAATGGCAATTTCAACGATTACGATAATTCAGAAAATCAACTGTGCGGTCTTCTCTCTCCTCCATTCCGTTGCAGTATGAGAAGATTCTAAAAAAGAAGAGTGAATGTATTTCTTTCTCCTCTTTGCTTCAATCATGAAAAATGACAACAAAATAAATCAAATATGTATATTGGTGCTATTTTTTCATAATTTTTTTGCAATGTACTACTTTTATAGATTATATCAAATATATTAAGCCAATAATTAAATTTTTATTCTGAATCTTTACATTTTCAGAATAGTAATTAGTAGATTATAGATTATGTAAATTACTTTCAAGATCATATAAAACCACATGTTAATTAAATTAAGCAATTTCATAAAGAATATTATTGTCTTTGATTAATATCCAAGTTTGTCATCGTATATTAAACATTCATGCTCCATGAGTTACATTTTTTACTTACAGGATTTGCCTAAAAAAGATGCATGTGATATTTCTTTACTGTCAGAGATTTTGAGGAGCCCAGTACACAGCGAAGATGCAGCATATGACTTATATTCTGCATATGCATTTGAACTCGGTTTTAGTGTTCGAAAAGGTCACAATTCTTACTGGCCTGGAACAAGAAATCCTAGAATAGGAAATTTGTATGTTCAAGAGCTGGCTACAAGAATGCTGTAAAAGCTAAAGGGTCGGAGAAGTCATCTTACTCAAGGTTAGATGTTAGATGTGGTTGTTTGGCCATGATTTGTTTTAAAGCAAACAAGGATGAAAATTGGTGGATCCATAAGTTAGTGGAGGAACATAATCATGAACTTGCTAAATTAGAGGAACGTCATTTGCTACGTTTGCATCATTCGGTGCACAAGTTTGATGCTGAATTATTGCGAAATATATCCAAACATTGCATAAAAATAGCAATACCTTCTCATTTATTGTAGAGCAATACGATGGGCTCGAGAATATTGGATTCTTTAAGCGTGATGCTTACAACTTTGTTAATCGTGAAAGACTGCATCGAGTTGAACTAGGTGATTCCATGAGTCTTTTGAAGCTATTCAAGGAGCAAAAAGATATTGATCCTTTCTTTGATTGGAAAATTCTATTGGATGAGGGTTAAAGACTTACTAATTTCATGTGAGCTGATGGATACTGCAAATTAGACTATGATGCATTCGATGACGTAGTTATTTTTTACGCTAGTTATAGAATGAGTAAATATAATCTGGTGTGCGCCCTACTCATTGGAGTAAACAACCACCGATATAATGTGCTTTTTGCTTCATCATTTCTCATAGATGAGACCATTCATTTTTTTGAATGGTTATTTTGTACTTTTCTAAAAATGATGAATGAGAAATACCCAATTACAATCTTTACCGATCAGACTTAAGCCATAGGCAAGGCAATAGAAAATATACTCCCTAATACTAGGCACAAACTAGTAGTATATCCTAACAAAGGTGCCTTCTAAAGTTAATGTAATTGTCACAAATAGTGAACTAGGTGGCCTTTTTAATACCTACTTAAATCAACATGACACACTAGAGGAGTTTGAAAAAATGTGGTCTCAATTGCTAGAAAAAGGTCAACTACATAAACATGAATAGCTTTCGAGCCTATACAAGTGTAAGCATAAGTAGTGCACTACTATGAACAAGGATATAATTGACTTAAGCATCCTTTCAACATATAGAAGTTAGAGCACCAATAATGTTTGTCATGACATTTCGAAACCAACAAGTATGTTGACTGATTGTTTTTTAGATTTAGAGAGGATGGTGATGTGACAGCATCAACTTGAATCTGAGAATGATTTCAAATGTAATCAAAGCTTAGTGACACCATCGGTACTTCACTCTTTATTGCTTAAACAAGCACGTAATGTATATATTATTAAGATATACAATATATTTGAAAATGCATTACTGAATGGGGCGCTGAACATTTTGTCATTGAGATTTCGACGGTGAACAATGCAAAGTTATTTTCTGTGAAAGATTTTAGAGCTAAAAAGAATATTATATCACTTTTAATATTGCAACTCTCAAAGTGGTTTTGCAGATGTAGAAGGTTTGAGACTGTTGGTCTCTTATGCTCTCATGTGCTAAGTGTCATGATAAGCATGAATGTTATGATCCTTCATGACCAATACATTACTAAACGTTGGATAAAGATTGCTAAAAAGAATTTTTATAATATGATCAAGCATCATATATCTAGTAGTCAGTCATTTCAACATCTTTTTCATAGTTTTGCTAGCCGTATATGTTTTCAGTTAATGTTGAAGGCTGAAGGGTTTGAAAATTCAAGGAAATTTTTTTTTGAAGCATATGCATATTCTGGATAATGAACTTGATTTTATTGTTGAGAATAACAAAAGAACAGTTGAACCTTCCAATGTGTTTGGACAAGATTTAGTAAGAAATTCACTTAAAAGATGACCTAAAGGAATTTCAAATACACATCTGAAGGCATCTTGAGAAAAAGACAAGAGAAAATATAATTTAAATGTAAACAAGTCAGCTAATTAACAATCTTGTAAAGTAATTTAAATGTAACGAAAAATATTACCATCTTCTTTGCAATATTTTTATGTAACAGCTTCTTTAATGAGTCATATAAATGAAATTATTTTACAGGCAGATCACGTACTAGTAACAACTAATGGTTGTGTCTATTTAAGGGCAACAATATTATCTCAACTTTGAAAATTTTACTCTCCGTAAACATCTTTAGAAACTTAAAAGCTGAAAATCGCATGCTTTTATATATATAACTGGTCTATACCATGAATCAGAGAATTGTAACATGATAAGTAAATATAATTAAAATAACCATAATAGTAATTTCCTAACCAAGAAGTGTGGTGTTAAGTAAATAAAAGTTTTTCATATATCTGAATTTTTTTTTGTCATTCCCTCATGACCACGGAGTATGCATCTAAGATATTATCCGATGTGTCATTTGGCTTTAGTAGCTCCTCGATGTCACTTCTGTAAATAAATGCTCTTTTGAAACTTAAGAGAGATTATCTGCGCATCCATTGAAAAACATCAAACATTGTTATCACAGTAAATATACAGTAAATTTTTAAGTTGTCGTAATCGCTGAAATCACTGTTAACTCCGTCGCGATGGCTCTCCGTTTGTTGCCGTTTAATTGGAGTATGAAAAGTTGACATGGCGTGCTCTTCTAACCTAATATTTTTTCCAAGGTTAGGGGAAAAAAGAAATTAAAGTATAATTTTTTTAAAAAAAAAATCTCCTTTTAGTTGGGAAAATAATTTAAGAAAAAAAATTGTTTTTTTTAAATATTGTGATGGGAAATAATATAGTAAGTCATACAATAAGTTATACAGAATATTAAATAAAATTTATTAATATTAAAAATCATATATAATGAGATGTAAAGTTAATTTTTTTATATTAAAATATGTGCATAATAAAAAATAATTAAAAGTGATTTTGATCTTAATTTTAACTTAAATAATTATGTATAATGAGATGTAAAGTTAATTTTTTATATTAAAATATATGAATAATAAAAAATAATTGAAAGCGAATTTTATCTTGATCTTAACTAAAATAGCTTTAAATGTGATAAAATATATGTCAAGTTTATAATTAAAAATATGAAATATATATATCAAATAATTTTAAGTTGTGCGTCATCCTTATCTAAAATAATTATTACATATTAATAAATTTTTTTATCGTATTAATAATTTTCTTACCGCACTTTATTAATCTAATACTAGTAAATTGAGATAAGGGAATAATATTAGTAATTTTTATGGATGTTAAAATTATTCGAAACTCGAAACCGCTTGAAACTCACTCGAATGTTGATTTGATTCGAGTTTTTTTTGAGTCGAGTTTTGAGTCACGTAGAGCAATCGAATTATATTTCAAGTTGAGTTCGAGTCAAGCTTGACTGGCTAAAAAATAATTTTTGAGTTAACATGAAATAAATATATTATATATAATTAGAGCTATTATGAAATATGAATATTAATTGGGTGTGCTGGTTGGATCATTTTTTTTAATTAAATATAATAATATAAAATAAAATATATTAAAGATAAATTTATCATTTATATAAGTTTTAATAAAATGTATTTTGAGCTGATTCGAGTTGCATTTTGACTCAATTTAAAGTCGCTTTATTTCGAGTTAAATTTGAGTTGACCCAACCTCGCTCAAACTTGGCTGGATTAAAGGATTAAAATGAGACAATAGCAAATCTTTAGAATATGAATTAAATTATCCTTAAAAAAATGAAATAAATTGATTGCAGCTATTTATGCATCACCAATCTCATTTTTATTGTTTTATGGACACTGATCTCTAAATTAAATATATCTGGTTTAGAATATTACAAATAATAAAACAAAAAATTTATAAACAGTCGTCTTAACATCGAATTTGTCGAAATTTTACTCTTAGGATGACTGAACCATTTGACAGACCGTCCAATTAGTTGGATTGGATGACATACCCCACAATAAATTGTCTATTTGTTCTAACAGAATAATTTAGTAACCAGACAGTATCTATTCAGAAAAATTAGTATAACTTACGATTAGTTAGGTATCAATTAAAGAAGATCAATCTCAAGCTATACTTATTATTCTAGATAAATACTTACTGTTAGTACATGTGTACCTACTGATTTGGTATCTATTTGGTTAGGCCAATTGACGGTTTGTTATAGGGTTTGTCATTCAGCCTGGTCAACTGCATTGTTTTTTCGTCTGTTTCATTATTAAAGTTCTGTTTGGCATTATTTTAGTTTTCCAAAAATTATTATATTTTATAGTTATATAAAAAGCTGATGGTTTAAAAGTTATTTATTTTATTTGCAAATTGTTGTTAAAAATATTATTATTTAATAAAAATTACTCGATAATAAGTAATGTTTAGTATTATTCATGTTGACACCAGGATTCAACGTTGAATCCCAGCCGTCCACGTGGCTCCTTAAAAATGCTATACTTAATCTCTGCTTTGCAGAACGATGATTGGCCTCCACACCTTCCGAAGACGACGCCTAAGCTGCAGCATCCCTACAAACATCGGCCACGATGATGGTGCTGCTGCCTTTCATACCACCGGCCACGATGTTTGAGCCATCAACCTCAGCATAACATCAGGCACGATGTTTCTCCGACCACGATAGTTGAACGCTTGCTCTGCATCACATCGGGCACGATGTGTTTCTGGCTCCCTACAACCATCTGCCACGATGGTTGAACGCTCTGCATAACATCGGTCACGATATTTCTCCGGCTCCCCACAAACATTGGGCACGGTGTTTCTCCGACCTGCGTATTATCGGACACGATAGTTCAACCTCAGCGTAACATCGAGCATGATGTTGCTCCGGCCCCACCTGTGACTATCAGAATACCACGACAACACCGCTTTTGCTAGCGCAGACTTCCACCAAGAGCCCGCATGTTCAGCACAAGTCCCCATGAGGCTCGAAGACCAAGGACCCGCATGCTCCAAATCGCTGCGAGTTCCCATAAGACACGAAGATCAAGAAACCACTTACTCCATTCACTACTGTCGATCCCTTCAAAGACCGATAGAAGCAGCACCGCCAGTATGGACTCAACAAACAAAGCGTCCAACACCCATTCCGGCGATTCCGCCGGACTCCACTACAACTCTCTTATAAATACCCCCTGGCGAGCCTCGCCGAAGAGAAGAGAAAGGCAGGAACCCAAAGCAGGAAAGAGAAGGGGATGGACTAGACGAAGTCACCACAATCACCTAAGATACACTCTGAGATACTTGTAAATCTCTCTGCAAAAGGGAAGAGATATTGCTTGTAATCTTTTTTGTACTGGCCACTCTGACTAGACCCTCTTTTCCTTAGTAAAATCTCCTCGTTGACAGACAGTGGATATTGAGGATCTCTTTTCTGAACTATCTTAAATTCTTATGTGTTACTCTGGATGTCATTTTTCTCCTTTAACACTCTAATTCTTTTGACCGAATATCACGTATCGTTGATTTTAAGATTCATATTTTGCCATCAACTATTCACAATCGAATAGCTAATGTAATTCGCTTGCTAGATGGAATAATTTCTCGAATCAGTGATGCTTGTCCGGATTCTCAGCCGGAGAAAACGGAGATGGCAGGAGACCGGCACTCAACCGGCCACAGGGAAAAGCTTGCCCATATACGTAGGAATTTGATGGTTCCCACCTCGTCCTTCTCCGCGTTCTAGCTTTCCCGTCTTAGGAACAACACATAAGAAGCCATTATTGCAATTAATCCCTCTCTTGGAGCTCGTGATAACAGTTCAAACAGAGGCAGGAAGCTTTCAGCAACCTTTTCAGATTTTGTTTCTCTTTTGCCTCTTCTTCTTCTTACCTTTTCAAAATTTCGATACGAAAGAAGAGAAGAAGCGAATCTGCTTCTTCCCCGTGGAGAAATCGCGGAAAAAAAAACGATCTTTAAAGAGGTTCTGTTCGCTGGTTGGATCAAGACGGCGACTTTAAGGTACGACCGCAGGGATGAGGGAATGGGACGATCCTCCCCGCTGATGAAGATCGTCAGGCCCTGCTGGAAACCGAATGCAGGAGAGAGAACCGTCGATGGTTCGTCGCGCAACGCCGGCGGCGGCCGCGCCGATGGTCTCCTGTGGTATAAGGACCTCGGGCGGCACGCCGCGGGGGAGTTCTCCATGGCCGTCGTTCAGGCGAACAGTTTGCTCGAGGACGGTAGCCAGTTGGAGTCCGGGCCGATGGGCTCTTGCGGAGCCGGCAGTTCCCCGCATGGGACCTTTATCGGAGTCTACGACGGCCATGGCGGACCGGAGACCGCCCGATACATCGCCGATAACTTGTTCCGAAACCTAAAAGGTGAGCTTTTTTTAAACCCCTTTCTTTCGTTAGCGGCGTTCTGTCCTCTTTTATTCTCCATAACTGTGCGATCGAAGGTTTGAGCTTTGAAGTTAACGTCTCAATTTGCCGTGAATTGGAATGAAGTCTCTTGTTAATTTGGATTCAAACTGCTAGAATGCAGAAGGAAAATGTAAATTTTGCCCAATTTTGAGATTGACCCAAAGAACTGGGAACTAGTTGTTGTTATGGTAGGAGTGATTTGTTAAGAATCAATATGAATATATCAAAACACTCAAGCAAACACGGAGATTTAACGAGTTTCGGGGTTTCACTCCAAATTAACGGCGGGCAGATGGAAATGTTCCTAGATGAATAATTTGGAATTACAAAGAGAGGGAGAGGCGCAACACCCAAATTTCTGAAACATCTGCAGAGTGCACATTGGTCTAGTTCTCAGATCGAATAACTGGATGTGAGCGAGTAGACGGATTTGAATTTAGGTAATCTCATCAAGGATTTATGTAAAGATTGCTGCCACTTCATTTTATTCCCATCGATCTAGAAGCTTGATTGCTACCAATGTTGAAAGAAATTGTGTTCTAATGGAGAGCATGTTTGTGCAGATATCGTTTCTGAGGAGCAAGAGATGTCTGTAGATTGTATAAGGAGGGCATTTTCCACGACAGAAGAGGGATTCATCTCATTTGTGAGGAAGCAATGGTCGATCTCGCCGCAGCTAGCATCTGTCGGTTCGTGTTGTTTGGTCGGTATAATATGTGCTGGGATCTTGTACGTTGCAAACCTCGGCGATTCGCGTGCAGTGTTGGGGAGATTGGATGGCGAAGAGAGGGGGATTGTGGCAGTGCAGATGACTGCAGAGCACAATGCTAGCAATGAGTCTGTGAGGAATGAGCTGCGCTCATTGCATCCTCATGATTCTCAGATTGTGGTTTTGAAGCACAAAGTTTGGCGTGTGAAAGGCATCATACAGGTATTCACCTTTCACCACTAGCCTTATCTCACCTATTTGGAGTCGGCTTTATGAATCCTTTTTCGTATTCATTAAGAATTATAAGCAACACGTAGAGCATCTATTATGTATTTCAGAGTAAAGCTTCTCGTACTTCCTTTATACAGATATCGAGATCGATTGGGGATGCATATTTAAAAGATGCAGAGTTCAACCGAGAGCCCCTGCTAGCTAAATTTCGGCTGCCTCAGCCTTTCGGCACATCGATACTGAGTGCTGAACCGTCGATTGTGACACGCAGATTGTGCCCTCAAGACCAGTTCATTATATTTGCTTCTGATGGCCTGTGGGAGCATCTGAGCAATCAAGAAGCTGCAGAGATTGTTCATGTTTATCCTCGTGCTGTAAGTTCTCTCCTTCAAGCATTTATTTATACTAAAATAGTTGCAAGAAATTCATAACTTGAAGCAAAAGAAAGCAAATAAAAAAAAATCAAAAGAGAAAACAGCAATCTTTTATCCTCAATTTATCTATATTATTAGTATCCATGTCCTTCTAACAGATGTAGTTACTGTTTTTAATTACTAGACTTGTAATTTTAATTTTTTTTTGGCCATTTTATCTTTATTGCTTATTATAAGCAATTACTGAAAAAAGTTGAAGAAATATTTTATAATAGTCAATGCAAGTAAAATTATCAAAAACTTTACAATGGGGTTTTTGATTGATCAACTAATGAAAAATTGTATATTTTTTTTGTTGTGCTAACAACTCTTAAAATCGAGCGGCTAAATTTGAGGTTCATGAAGAACTGTATTATGGTATGATTCTTGTGGTTCCTCAAACTCTAATTGAATCTGGATGCAGGGAATTGCGAGGAGGCTTATAAAAGCCGCACTGAAGGAGGCAGCGAAGAAGAGAGAAATGAGGTACTCCGACCTGAAGAAGATCGACCGCGGCATTCGGAGGCATTTCCACGACGATATATCCGTGATCGTCGTCTTCTTGGATCCGGGTCTGATCAGCAAATACTCGTCATCTGATGCCCCTGTGGTTTCACTAAAAGGAGGCGTTTTTCCCTCTCATGCAGATGCCACACTGTCATCAACATTCTGATTCTTCTTCTTATCCATCTCTGCACTTTTTAAGGGATCATTTTTTTCTCCATTTTATTCATTCTTCAAGCTTTTCATGCATCAAAATGCTGCGAGCTGGCTGTTTGTTATTCATCAAGTGTATGAGCATTAGCAAATGTAGAAGAAAAACAACATTCAAAAAAGAAAAATGTAGAAGAAAAGCACAATAAATTGATTGTTGATTGATGTGCTTGGGGAAGCATATAGAAATATTCATAGATCATAATATACAAGTTTAGGATTCTATTTCATCTCAATATGAGAGATGTAATATGATACTTAAACTAAATCTCGTTAAGTTGCGTTTCAGTGTCTCCAAGTTACTTCTGTCCTACGGTTGCGTAGGAGAGATTATAGTTTATAAAGTCGAGTTTTTAGGATAGTTATCGAAGGTGGCTTAACTTTTTAACTCATTTGAAATGTATTGATGTCGGCTTTAGTGAAGATATCAAGCTTGTAACTTAAATTGTGCACAATATCTAACTTGTGAGTTAGATTTACTTGAAAAAAAAACTACTACAAATTGAAAACTCAACTCAAGCCCAAATTAATGTCAGCCCCAGTTAATTTCGTTTTATTTTACTAGTTTGATCTAAATGGGTGTGTTGGACTTCAGTTCGAGGTTCTTTTTATTGTCGAGATTTATTCTTATTGTCTAATTTGTGCTTAAATTCATCTTATTCTGATAAATACATCAATTAGAGTTTAATTTATTAAATTATTTAATGAATTAATGATCTAATTCATAAAATGAGACCTAAGGTCCTGTTTGGCGATTGCACGGCCTCTTTAGGCTGGCTATACCTCATAAAAACAACATATTTTGCACTTGATTGTGTAGCCAGTTCGGCTTGGAGAGTTCAACATGAGTTCTTCAGAGTGAGTTTTTCGTCACGTGATAGTTACTGAATCATGTCGATATCCACGTATATGCTCCAGATATGTTGGCGCGGATCCAAATACAACAGTAGATGAATTGAGTTTCCTGCTCGTTAGACGGCTCAATAATAGTTCAATAACAGTAGATGAATTGAGTTTCCAAATACAATAGTTCTACATGTTTTAAGACTAGTCCGACTATCAAAACCTTACTCAAGATGTTGAACGTCGTCAAGTTGGCAACAATCTCATCCTCCTTCCCCATCTAATACTAATATTGTAAAAATTGAACCGAATTAAAAATTAACTTGCTGTATAATTCATGGTCGAACGGGTCAAATAGGTAATCACTTATTTTTTTTCAAAACTTAAAAGATAGTGTCTACTAAAAATAGTAACAAATGTTTAAAATAATAAATTTATTTATTCTATAAATTATGAAATGATAGGTAATTATATAAAACTGTTTTATATTAAACTGTAATATTTAAAATGTTGTGTTGCAGTATGTAAATGCCCCTAAAAAATAAAGGAATAAAATCTGTACGATGATCGACCACGCGGCGCACCCCTGTTTCTGCCGTCCTCCGGTTCCAGCTTCTGCTCTTCCGAGATGAGATTGGCCTCTCTGATCCACCACTCGTGCGTTCAGATCCCGCCGAGGTCCGGCTCGGGGATTCATAGGGCACGGTCTTCTTCCGAATCGATCCTCTTTGCTGCTGTTGCTCTCCGCCATACCGCCTCTTCTTCGCCGTCATCTGGTATGCTCCCTGCTCTGTTCTCTGCTGTGCTCTTGATTCAAACAAATCCTTCGAAGCTCGAAGTTTCTTGTATTTAATTTTTTCTTGGCATCGTTTCAGAA
Source organism: Apostasia ramifera (assembly GCA_019297695.1). Lineage (NCBI taxonomy): Eukaryota > Viridiplantae > Streptophyta > Magnoliopsida > Asparagales > Orchidaceae > Apostasia > Apostasia ramifera. Next base: position 65,728 of record JAEMOT010003734.1, on the reverse strand, counting down.
GGAATATGTTATTCTGTTAAGCACTTGTCCCGGATGCAGTGTTTCAGTGAGAAGAATCATGAGGGCCTTGAATTTGCAGGTGAAGTAAGCAGTCATCCGTAAAAAGATTTTTTTTTTTTGTATTATCTGAGTAGTGGAATATATGTTCCTTTTAGAATCTTGGGGATGAATAGTGCACAGTGCAATTTGTTGTGCATAGTTACTTAATTTCGTAATTTAAGTTGGAATGGATCCGAATGACTTCAGTATTTACGATGATGAAGTGTACAAGTAAATGAATGTTTTTTTCCCTTGTTTCCTTTTGAATCAGGACATGATTTAGACCTTGCTTTCTGACAGCTATGTTTGGGTAAAAATTCCAAACTAGAAATTAGGATAAAGATGAATTGGGTCCGTGAGATGATTAAAGGGAATATGAATGGTTGAGACAGAGAAGAGAGAGAAACAAAGAGAGAGCTTCTCCTTGGAAGGATCGGAGAAGAAATGAGGTTAGTTACTGCTTGAGTGAGGAAGAACAGAGTTGGACGAACAGAACTTTAGTGCCTTGGGCAAACAACAGGTGAACAGTGCTTCGTTAGCTTAAGAGCTCACTTTTTGAAAGTCAGAACCCCTTCTTCTTACAAATGAGGTTATTTATAGCAAAAAAGGTAGTAAGTGAGAGTAGATAGGTTAGGTGACATTCATTAATGAGGCTATAGCTAGGCGGCGAGGCAATGGTAGGACCTGCCCATGCCGCCTGACAGTCAATACATTAATGACAAACACCTCTTATTTGCCTTTACGAGGCGGTCACATCACAGTGTGGCTATGATAAGACAGGAGCCTGCCAACTAGTTGTCTGTTCAACCCTGTTGTTTGGCTGGGCTTGCACTGTTCGACCTCAATCCAGACGGGTCACTTGGCTTGTTCAAGAGCACTATTCAAGTGACCCGGTTTGGAGATTGAGTCGAACCTGTCCACATGTCATGATTAGATGAAATGACAGTTTTTTCCTTTAACAACTTGCTTCCCTACCCGCGTCAAATAAGACATTAATGTTTGTAAACTCAGCTAGTTGATAGCTATTCCTTGGGGAGATAAAACGTCGTAGCCCCTTCTCCAAACCATACCTATAACAAGGGGTACCCTGAGGGGAAGCCCTCAAGTCTTTCCTTTCTGGTCGTGGAAGGGAGAGCTCGAGATGCTTAGCAATATAGGTCTGTGAAGGAGGGGGGCCTGCTCAGCCCAGGAGGGAGGTGCCCCCGTCGATCAATTCAACGAGGTCGCCCAGCATTGCAAATTGGTGGCCACGTGAGGCCACTAAATAGGGCCGAGACGCTGGTCCGTCGCCTTTTGCCGAAGAAGGTCCTGTCGTTGTTGCAGTCACCGCTGAGGAGCAGCTATTGCCAGCAGTATCGCAACCTTTCGGTGCCGAGGGATCCATCCCTTTATATTCGGCGTCCTCTGAGGACGAAGAGGAAGGATCCCTTAAACTTCGGTGCAAGAGGCCGAGGGTAGAGAAAACACCATCCAGCCCTTTAGCATTGGCCCGTTTGGCGGTTCCATTGACGGATCCAGAGCACGTGGTAATCTAGGCACTGGATGACTAGCCAGGTTGAGTCGAAGAGCCTACCTTGGCTGTGCCGCTAGGGGACTCGTGAGATCCTCCGTCTTGTTCGCCAAAGGGATCCGGAGGAGGCAGAGAAGTAGATTTCTACACTGGAGATCGAACTGGCGCAGACGAAGAAAGCCTCCGGAATTCCCCGAAGTACAGGCCTATTTGGAGGAGGCCTTGGTGGCATTGCGCGTCACTGAACAGTAGGGGGAGAGGCAAAGGCGGAGTTCGAGACCGTTTTGGCCGAACAGGACGAATTTTTGCAGTTCGCTGACTCTATTACTGAGGTTGCTGCTCGCCGCCCTCCCCGTCGTTGAAGAGATCTTCGAATAGGGGAGGTGACGCTGCCTTTAGTTGTGTCTTGTGCATCATCTCTTCACCTCTGGGTCCTTCCAACTCGACGATTTGGAATGGGTGGTCAGGGGCAAATTGGGAGTTCTGAAAACTGAGGAGCTGAAGTGGTCATTTTCCTTATTTCGTATATTCTCTTTGTGAGTTGCATATTGCTTAGTGTAGCTATCATGCATGTGGCCAGTTTATATCTACTTGTATAACACCTGATTCTATGATGACCAAACATTTTTATGATCTTTTTGTTTGGTACTTTTGTGTACACATCGTAGTAGTCTAAATTGTTGAGAATCATCACCAAAAGATGTCACAGTTGCAGGTTGCCTTATTCTGTGTGAAAATAATCTGATGGTGCAATGGATCTGCAGAAGAGATGCATACAGCTGATCCTCAATCACATGAAGGGAACAAAGTTAAGGAAGCTACTTCAGATGCTTCGGTCAATCACCAGACCATATCAATCAATAGCAATTCTTCTCTTAGAACTGTCACATTATGCGTGAGTTATTTAGTCTTCCAATTATGATTACCAGATTTCTCATAATCATGGCAGAGCTAGTTTCGACACTCTTACTGTCTGTCAAGATCAATCATTCATTCTCTTACAGTATTGATACTCCTTTGCAGGTGCTTGCAGCTGCAACATTTGGTCTTGCTCTAGGACTAAAGGATGGTCCTGGGAAGGCATCTGAGTATTTTGCTGGGTATGATTTTAACATGTTTTTCTATAAATATTGTAGTCTCTCGTTGGTTGTTACCCACTCCACCATTTTTTATTTTCTTTTTCATGTAGATGCATTCATATATCTGTGAATATGCCATGCAAGTGCAAGTTCATCTTTAGCATCAAATGCCGGTTCACTTAATATATTTTGCATAATGTGTCATGAAGAATACGATTAGGGAATCTTAAGTTACTCTGTTATATGAATCAGCAAATGTTTCATTAACTGGCATAAATTTCTTTTGAGAGCCCTTAAAAAAACTGTAGCCGCATCACCCACTATACTATAAACTTAGCAATTAACCTCTAGCTATCTTTTTAAATATTTTGAAACTATAAGGAATGATCTTATATATATAGAGCTAAATAAGAATTTATTATTTTATAGAGTGCAATAGAAATAAAGGATTCATATAGCTGATCCGACCTAGTCACTCCTCTAGAATTTTACCTTTTTATCATGATTTTGACGTCGTCCTTGTGAACTGACTTGTATTTTCCATGTGTATTTACTTTATTTTTTTTGGTTGGGTGAACTGAATTATTGGGCTTTCTTTTCACATTATCCTACTGAAAACTTGTCTATCTTCCTGTCATCATTATCTTTATCATCAATAGCTTTATTATAGCTTTTTGTAATAGGCTTTTTGAATACTTTTCTGTCCAACAGGTCTTCTCCATGTTGTCTGTGGTGTAATTTCTAACTTATTCAGCTGTTTTTGGTAATAGTTTTGATACTTCAATGATCTTAACGTATATTTATTTGTGATGTTATTCTGAAGCTACATATTAGAACAAAGTCTATCGGTGGACAATCTCTTTGTTTTTGTTTTGATTTTCAAGTATTTCAAAGTTCCTGCAGAGTATCAGGTACCATATATACAGTTTTTTGCTATTTATTTTGGAATTACCTTTAAGTAGGCCACCAATGCCTAATGTGTCTACTGGAACTCCAGGGTCGGGTGCTTTCATATGGCATTACTGGTGCTATAATCTTTCGTGCTATAATTATCCTGCTAGGAACTGCCACTATTCAGGTGCTAATTCTCAGTGATGTCAATTTGGTTTCTTCTCCTAATTATCCTGGCATACTAACGCTACTCAAGTGAGATATTGCAGAAATTTGAAGCGGTGAATTTACTGCTGGCCTTGATTCTTCTTTTCTCATCATATAAGGTCTTATATTTTCTAAAATTTTATGGATTGCATTTACATTGTGAGGTGGCTATACTGCATTGCTCCTATCTGATACTATCAGGAAAAACGATACAAAATATGTGCTAAATTCCTATTATTAATATGACACGCTTAGTATTAACTACATCTTGTAAGATGTAAATGGATTGATAGTCATTTTTTCATCATCACTTTGTTTTCTGTGATAATTTAGTAAAGGTTTTATTATTAACTTTGTTATAATCATCTCTGTTGTTTTCCGCTAAGCCATAACTTGTACTACTCATTTGTCTCTGTACTATTAACTTTAGTTATACAATCAAAAAAAAAAAAACATTAGTTAACGTGTGCTTTACTGGCTGTCATGCAGCGTACCTTAGGTTTTTTTTTTGTACGTCTATTGAAAATCATTTCTGCATGGTCAATGCTGACAGTTGTTTTCTGCTGATGGGGAAGAGACTGATCTTTCTGACAATTTCATCGTGAGAACATGCCAAAAGTTCATTCCTGTAACTGGTAACTATCATTTTTTATTTAACACAATGTGTTTATGCTTGGGAATCTCACTCATCAACTCAATTTTAAATCATAGTCTTGGTTTTTTATTGTAATTTGTGTGCTGGATCACAATGCTTGCCTTCCAGCTTGCTATGTTTATATATTTATTTCAGATATATCTCTTTACAAACAACAGCAACAACAATAAAGCCTTGGCCTGAAATTACTTATGAGGGATGCATGAATTTCTCTTCTCTATTCAAATGTATCTAAAGCGATACTCTCTGTGGGTGTGTTAGAGAGTCAAGATCATGTGTAATGACCATGCCTAAGTCATTTTGGTCTTCCGCCCCTCTTAAATGCCATTGATAGTAGCCCCTCAATCTATATACATTGGTCTGTGTAAGATGAATACTGACCACTGACCTTATCATCCTTTACTAAAAGTTTCTTATGATGTTAGCTATACGTGTTTTATGCATAGATGATTTCAAATAATCATCATGCGCATTATGTGTTACATGGATACTAACCTTTTAGAGATACCGACATTTTTGAAACTTAACTTTTGAGCTGTTTCATCCTGCAGCATATTATGATGGGGATAGGTTTTTAACCTCTGAAGATGGTGTTTGGAAAGTAAGCCTATGTTGAAATTATGTTGAGAAATGCCTACTTTTATTTCTTTTCCTCATGCCATTATGCTAATTCAATAGACCAGTACATTGTCAATTTAGCCTTTACTTCAAGTTAGATGCTACTCTTCGCCATACTATGTTCCCTAACATGTTAGAGCCTGTGATGGTTTCACTTGTTTGCTATAAGTAAATGATTATAGAAACTGTTCTCCAGGCAACCCCACTGCTCCTCACTATTGCAGTAATTGAGCTTAGTGATATTGCCTTTGCTGTAAGTTCATGAGTTTAATTTTCTTCATACTTTATGAATTCTGCAGTCAAAGGCAGTGCTGATTGGGCAACTTCTTTGATTATTTGTTTTACAGATTGATTCAATACCAGCAGTTTTTGGAGTTACAAGGGATCCATTCATAGTTTTTTCCTCAAATATTTTTGCTATTTCAGGTATGAATTTACATTTCACCATTTTCTTCGTTGGTCCAAGTCATCAATGCATCAATATATGTTGGTTAATTTGCTCTGTCAAATATAAACTTCTAAAAAGGTATATAATAATGCTCTTCGCTCTTTGTTCACTTACCTTACATGATGGCTTCAATTGATGGGTTTATATATTATGCTGAAGTAATTGAGTGTACTTTTGGATTTATGGTAATGAGGCTGATTACAAATCTAGCCAGCTCTACGTAGTTGCAAGGATGACATACACTAGGTTTGAAGTAATAAAGCTTGATTAGTGTTCAGTGTGAAATGAAGATTGTGGAAGTTTTGTTATTTTTTCTCCATGCCTAAGTGTGCAATGAAAATGGTGATGGGTTTTTTGCGACCAGTAAATGAGAGAATTAAGAGAGCCAGAAATTTCTTACTGATCTTTTAAAATGGTACTGTATCCATTCTTTAACTACTGAAAGATCAAATTCATGCGATTTATCTTGTGTTGGTTTATGCGTAAAACACGAGCCCAACTTCGAGGTCACCTGATCACCAATTTAGTTGGTTTTGTTGTGATGTCAAGTTTCTGCTCTGGAGTGAGTGACATATGGGCGTATGGTTTGACTTCGAGCTCTAAACTCTCGTATTTAAGGATCCATGTGTTTAATGGTATAAACTAGAAGGGATTTCACTTGATTGCATAAAATCTGAGAGTTGCTTTTGATGACTCATCTTGCAGGTTTGAGATCGCTTTATGCTCTCATTTCGAAAAGTATGTCAGAGCTAGAGTATTTACAGGTGAAAATGTTTCGCAATTTCTTGTCTCTTGTTTCTAATTGAACTAGTTTGTGACATATATCAGTGTAATATTGCGGTTTGTTTTTCTTGCTCCTCATCCTCATCAACCTCAGAAAATTGATAGCTTTCTGTTGATCTTCCTCTTTAGGCGTTATTTTTTTTAGGAACATGCAGAGAAACTTGAAACTAATGACGTTGAAAAATCTTCTCCGTTGCAGCCTGCCATAGGCATCGTGTTGGGCTTCATAGGAGCAAAGATGATTTTTGAGTTCATCGGTGGGTATTTCTTGCATACGCACTATGTCTTTCCTTGCATATGCACTATGTCTTTCCTTGCATACGCGCTATGTGTTTCTCATATGTTATGCATGTGTTTCTCAATTTTATGAAATACATGTTTCAGTTGAGAAGTAAATTAAAGAAAGGGATAATTACACCCAGATCTCTGAGTTTAACGGTTAATAACGTGCAGGTTCACGTTTTTAAAATTAACATTGGGGTACCTGAGTTAAATAAATTATCAAATGTCCTTCTTTTAATTTTTTTATTATTATTTTTTTTTTAAATTACCAAAATACTCCTCAGCCTCTCTCTCTCTCTCCTCCCGCTTCTCTCTCTCTCCTCCTGATCGCTGCGCACGGGAGACGCCACGCGGCTGCCGGTGGGTCGCATACGCCGCGCGCGGCGATCGGGAGGAGAGAGAGAGGCGGGAGGAGAGAGAGAGAGAGGCTGAGGAGTATTTTGGTAATTTAAAAAAATTTAAATAATAAAAAATTAAAAGGACCCATTTGATATTTATTAAAACTCAGGACCCCGACGTTATAATTTTAATGGACCTGTGCGTTATTAAGCGTTAAACTCAGATACCTTGAGTGTAATTATCCCTTAAAGAAATTTGGAATAGTCATATAACGTAAGAAATACATCCAGAATACTATTTCAGTAGTGCAGTGTGTGTTGCACACGTAATGTTTTTGGACTTCAGATGAAGACTGTACATACTTTTTGTTTTTGTAGTATTCTTTTCATGGGTAAATACTCGTACTTCTCGAAGTTGATGAAACTATTTTATGTTCTATATGTTCTTATTTCTTAATTATATGTTCTCGTAGGTCCCTGAGCCTTCTACTTTTTATTAATGTGGTACTGTTACTCAGTACATGATCGTTATATCTTTTTTCTCTCACATATTAGGAGAGGGGTGACTGCCCCTTACGCTTCTTTCTCTCTCCCTCTTCCTTCTTTTTAAAAAAGCTTATTTGTTCCTCCTCATTTCATTTTATTCATGACACATTCTATACAACTTTCAATATAATTAATTTTATTTCTTATCATACATTATATAAGTCTAAATTTTACAATGCCAAACCGGCCAAAAATTGGAGTTCGAATTGCAGGACTTGAATGAAATGATTCAAAAGTTGTGAAGCACTATAAAAAACGGCAATCTCCAGAGACCTGGGCACAATTTTCCCTTTTCCAATTATACTCTTTGATTTGATGTAAAGGTTCAATTACCCCTTTTGCTTGCAGGGTATCACATATCAACTGAGGTTTCACTTGGGTTCGTCGCCGCCAGCCTCAGCACTTCAGTTATTTTGAGTCTTCCAAAAAGGACCAGTTCAGAGGAATAGGAAAATTCGGTGACTGTTTTACAAATTCCATGCATTCATGTTCCTTTTTTTATTTTGTGAATTTCCTATGAACTGGGTTAGTTTCTTAATAAATGTTATTTTTGATGACCATTTTGATATGAGAATTTTTGTTGGAAAAAACTAATCTGTTTTTGAGCTGCTGATACCAAGTTTGGTTTTTAATTTGTTCATGTGCATATCATTATATTTCTTTTTAGGTAATTTTTTTTGAAACGCGTGTGATAGTACAACAATAATAACCAAGCTTTTATCACACTAAGTGAGGTCAATGGTTTAGGGTTTAGGGTTTAGAGTTTAAGGTTTAGGGTTGGAAAAAACTAATTTGTTTTTGAGCTGCTGATACCAAGTTTGGTTTTTAATTTGTTCATGTGCATATCATTATATTCCTTTTTAGGTAATTTTTTTTGAAACGCGTGTGATAGTACAACAATAATAATCAAGTTTTTATCACACTAAGTGAGGTCAATGGTTTAGGGTTTAGGGTTTAGGGTTTAGAGTTTAGGGTTTAGGGTTGGAAAAAACTAATCTGTTTTTGAGCTGTTGATACCAAGTTTGGTTTTTAATTTGTTCATGTGCATATCATTATATTCCTTTTTAGGTAATTTTTTTTGAAACGCGTGTGATAGTACAACAATAATAATCAAGTTTTTATCACACTAAGTGAGGTCAATGGTTTAGGGTTTAGGGTTTAGTGTTTAGGGTTTAGAGTTTAGGGTTTAGGGTTGGAAAAAACTAATCTGTTTTTGAGCTGCTGATACCAAGTTTGGTTTTTAATTTGTTCATGTGCATATCATTATATTCCTTTTTAGGTAATTTTTTTTGAAACACGTGTGATAGTACAACAATAATAACTAAGCTTTTATCACACTAAATGAGGTCAGTTACGTGAATTTTTTATTTTCATTGTATTGTATCTGTTAACAGATGTTTATTTAATTCTAAATGTGTAAAATCATGCTTTATAATTTTTTTATCGTGTTTTTCTTTTGTCTCTCTCTTCATGTTTTTACACAGCCAAGGTTCAATAACTAATTTTATTTACTAAATTTTTAATTGGCCTATAATTTATATGCTCACATGATTTAAATCAATTTTTTTTGAATTTATCTTTAATTGATATTGCTTCAGCTTTTTTACAGATATATTTATTTTTTATTTTATTATTTTGTGCAGGCTCACTTATCCATTTTAACATATTTATTTCTGCAATGTTTATTTTATTTATATTATTTTTCTTTGTAAGTTAATATTTAGCACTGCATATTATTATTGATTTTACAATTATTTTATAAAATTTACTTTTAATATTGTGTAAAATTTTTTTATAGGGTATTTATATACATACCTTGTAATTTTTTTTTAATTACATATTAAATTTTTTATTTTTTTATTTTACTATTTAACCCATAAATCTTTCAAAAATAATATATTTAAGTCTTTTTTTTAATTTCTTTGTTAATTATAATTATTTAAATATTTATTATTGATAATATGTATATATAAAATTTTATAAGGGAGATTTACATACAGAACACTGAATTTATCATAAATTACATATTTTATCATCTTTTAGTAAATATTACACATATCACACTTTTTTTACATTTCTATTGTTACAATAGAAATGTAAAATCAATAAGCAGAATGTGATATGTGTAATATTTACTAAAAGATGGTGAAATACGTAATTTGTGATGAATTCAGTGTTCTGTATGTAAATGTCCCATTTTATAAATATGTTTGTGAATACATGTACCCCTCTAATTTTCATTTTTAAAACTGATGCTCGAATAACTATGGCACAAGTAAGATAAGTATTCCGTCCATTGCGATAGTTAGAGCATAATCCTCACTGCAAAGAACCCAAGATTTTGCTTAAAGTCAATGCCTATCGAGATCTGCAATCACTGGATATGGGATATGTTCAAAAGATATTATTGTTAAAGAATGTCCAAACTCATGAGAACCCATTAGATATGATGATCAAGCCAACTATTAGAACTAAGCACGACATCCACAAAGTGGCAGTAGACTTTAAATTTCTCTCATAAGTTAGATTAAGGAGTTTGTTTGGGATATCCCTCCTATGAGGAAGAAGGTGAAGAAAACAAGAATTCTCGTTAAATAAAATTTCTCAAAAATATTACTATAAAAAAAAAGATTTCTTCAAGAACATCATGCATTATAAATGGAGAACAATTATTGAAGAAAGACGTTATTTATAAAGTTAGCTACCTAAAGAAAGTTTTTCGTGAAATAAAACGAGTAGAGTTGTAAGCTGATTTCAAGTAATTAAAATGCACCTGTAAAAAATTGTTAACATTTTAACTTGATATGCAGCATAAAACTTTGGTATATGATTTAAATCAACATCATAACAATTATTTTTGTGTTCTTCGTATAGTTCATAATCATAAAAAATATTTAAGAAAGAAGAAAGACAAATTGATAATACCAATTTTTTCATTTGTATAATATTTTAGCCGTTATTTTTTCACTTAGTTGGAGAGAAAAAAAAATGTTTGTGTTTATGTATAATGTGAAGTAAATTTTTTTAATATTAAAATTTATATAAAATGTGAATAAAATTAATAATTTTATTAAAATATTTATAAGATATAAATATAATTATTTTTTAATCTTGAGATTTGTGTACGAGGTGAAATAAAAAAAAAATTTATATTTGAAATATATATAAGAACGATGAGTTATTTTTTAGGATTTGAATTGAACGAGCTTGACTCATATCAAAGTGAGTTGCGCTGTCTTGCCTTTCATTATGTATTTTATATTTTATTTTTTAATATAATGTAAAATTCATAATATTTATTAAAAAAAATCTTTGTAGCTTTCATAAATAAACTTATAATTTAAATTTAAATATAATTTTAATATAGTAATGGTATCCCAATTAAAAAAATAATTTTATTTATATTTTAATGATGTTAGATTGAAAATTTTAATTGATTTTAATGTTTAAAATTATTTATTAAAGTCATATCATAAATAGTAAAAAATCATTTAAGCTAATAAACTTATTTATTTTATTAATTTAATGTTATTGTTATATAGTAAATATTATAAAAATATGTTAATATTTTTATATTTTGATCATTTTTAATATGTAATTTAATTTTGGCACTAACGGTCGGATGTGCATGAAACGTAACTGTGAGCCCAGCCACGAGTCACGAGTGCATCACACGCGAGAGCGAATCTGGGTCCCATGCATATCGAGATCGAACGGCCTTAATCGCTTCCAAACCAAAAGAAATATCACGAAGCGTCCATCCGGCCGTTGATGACCAACCCGAAGCAAACACGTAAAGCGAACCGGTTGCGGGGACCGAACCCGGGGAGTGGGGCCCAGCAGCCGAGCAGCGAAATCATCCTTGCTGGAGGATCACGTGCCGGGGACCCACTCCATCCAGCGATCACGTGCCACAGGCCTGACACCACATGGCGCCGTGGCTGCCAAGGCAACGGTCGTCCGCACCTTAAGATTATGTACGGACTTCTCATCTGCCGTTACTTTTGTCGAGCTTATCATTCGTACGGGTAGATTTTAAGTCGCATATTTAATTAGTGCGGAGAAGTTGTAGGATCTGTTGTAACAGGAATAACGAAAATGCCACTGCCCAGTAAAAATAAAGAAGGTTCGAATTCTGATTCCTATAAATCAGCAGATTCGGTAGCTTTGACTTTCGCCAGAAGCAAAATAGCCGGTCTCATTTCATATGTACTTTTTATATAGAAGAATATTTACATACTAATTATTTTTAATAATTTTTTTTAAAATATATATATATATGTATAATAATAATAATATTTCATTAATATTATTTTAATTAAAAAAATATAAATTACAGTGAAACACTTCAATTCAAATAAGATTAAAAATGAAGACAAAATCAGAAAGTAAGATTGGCGCTGATAATATTGTCATAGGAATGAAAAATCTAATATTGACAATTGTATTGGATGGAGATGACGGGTAGCGAATCGCCGTTGGTGAAGACCTTAAGGGTGAAAAAAGAAAGAGCATATATATTACAGAAACAGAATATTTCATACATATTTTTTTATTAATTAATGAAAATAAATCTGAGTGGCATCTATACGACTGTTTCATTAACATGATCATCTAAATATTAGTTTTAAGTAAAAAAATAACTGCAAATATTTATAAAATGAATATATAGTTCAGTCGCATTCTGATTATTTGGATTGTAGAATTTAACATCAGTTTATTTTCGTAGTATTAAATGATTTCTTTAATTTCAGTTCAATCTAATTAATCTTAATTTAATATGACAAGTATAATTAAGTTTAAAAATCTAAATCATAAGATTAAAACATGAAAATTTTTTAATCATAATTATCTTTTAAAATTTTTGTTTTCTGACATAAGAGTTGTTTGTTTGTGTAATTTGAGTATTGCAATTTTAATCATAGTCTAAATAATTAAAATGTTTCCTGATTTTTCTCATAAAATTGAAATGTTATCACAATTGAAACTTAATTTTACTTCACCACTTACATTAATCTAAGAAAAAAAAATTATTATTTTTATTTCATGAGCTAAAAATTTGCTAAGATAAAATTAAACTTTGTTATAAAATTTTAGGTAAAAAATTATATCCTAGTAAGACCCAAATTTTCTAGAAGGCTAGAAATGAACTTTTAAATTAAAAAAAAGGTAAGTATTATTAGCCTCTCTTCTTTTAGTCTAATCTTCATTTCATTCTTCCGATGATTTATTACTTTCTGTGGTTCGCACAACTCTTCGATCATTTTATATTTTATTTATGTGAATTTTGACTTCCATTTTAATTTATATTGATCTCAAGGTTTTTTTGTGAGGGTTTTAATCGAGTGCTCCTTTGCTGGATCGAGTAAAATACTGTAATATTTTGGATACTTTTTTGGTGAAGCAGAAAGCAAAAGCAGGTAAAGACATACATGCGGATAGAAATTTGTCATAGTTGTTAAAAACTTCTTGCTAAAACTTTTGACAAACTCTTCCTTGCTCATAAATATAGAAAAAAAATTACAAACGACGGTTGCCAGATTTGTACATAATCGATATTTTTCTCATTACTCATACAACTATTTATCATATATAATAAAAGAAGAAAATTCTATATTCATGTGCTACGTTGCACAATATTGATGAGTGGAGTAGGCACATGATGCCAACATCTGATCGTATCACAATAACATAACGGCTTTTTAGGAACTCATCTTTTATTGCTAAGTAATGAGTCTCTAATAAGGTTTTAATGCGCTAGTCTCCAGAGTGGAATTCTTGACTGATGCTCTTATAAAATTTTAAAGTAACTTCTCCTAGTAATTAACTTGGTCCTTGAGGAAGCATTCCTTGAGTTGTGCTCGAGCGTCAATTCCTCGAGTAGGTTTCTTGAACAACTTTCTCGAGACTTCATGCAGCATTCTTTAATGAAGCTCTTTAATTCTTTTGAAAATTTGTTCTCTTTCGAGGTGAATAGGTCTAATCGCAAGACATTCTTTTTTGTTCTTTTTGACTTCAATCTCAAGACGTATTCTTGCACTGGTGTTAAGACTTGATCTAACTCCGCAACAACTTTCTCATGACTCGAAAAATGAGTTTATGGAGTTGAAAGTGAATAGTCGTGAAAATAATTAGAAAATTCCCAATTTGCGATGCATTCTTGAATTTATCTCTCGATGAAATTTAGATTAAAACTTCTATTTAGCATTTGCCTTTTTTGCTAACCCAGTAACTTTGAAAATTTTTATGATAAAAAAAAAACTTTGAAAAATTTAGAAATTTTTATAAAATTCTGTGGGGATCTGGATGTAATTTATGCACCAAGAAATGTCTATCATGATAGCAGTTGAAAACATAGACCGCACCAACGGGTCTCACCGGCCACTATTAAAAAAAAATGGTAAATTACTATCAGGTCCTATAAAGTTAGTATCCTTTAAACGAGACCACCATAGTTGGTAACATAATACATTTTACCATAGTTGGTAAATTACTACCAGGTCCTATAAGATTGATTTGGGCAGAATAGATTTATTTGGCACTGAAAATCTCAGTTTCAATTTTTATATTAATAATCTAAAAAACAAATAGAAGACTAAGATTCAATTAAAAATTTAAATCGCGTAATTTATTTTAATATCATTAAAAAAATAAATTTTTTTAAATCAATAAAATAACAATTAAAAATTTCGTAAAACATAATCTTATCCGTTCATATGTACTATATCTTAATATAATTAAAGAAATCCAATTCATAGCATAAGAAGATTCCATCCATGTAATATACATATACTTGGGTTTCGATTTAATGACGATCAAAGTTTTAAGATTATTTTTTAAATTTAAGTATATTTAACTAACTAATTAACTAATTAGTAATTAAAAAATTTAATAAAGTGAGTATGTTTCTGACGCAATTATCTGGGCTGCCGTTAAGCAAAAGTCATCCATCCGTCAGAAACAAATTCCTTTTGTTAATCTTTCTAAACCCACTGCGTGGACAACTTCTGCTTATCGTCTGCTGGGAGACTTCTGAGTGTTTTTTTTAAAAAAAAAGTTAAATATTATAATTTTTTTTGTGATTTAGTACATAATAAGTATTCACAATGAAATTATTTTTTTCATGAAAATATTATCTTTAAATTTAAAAATAAAACGAGTACATATTTAATTTCATTCTTCAATTGTAAGTTTTGTATTTAATGATTTCTTAATAGACTTAAAATCTCGAAATACGGTATCATCATACAGAAAATATAAATACGCTTCTTCTCTTGATTTTTCGTTGCTAAACTTCCCTAGCTCTTCCTTGAAAATTCTAAGGAAATGAGAAGTGTAGAGAAAATGGGGGTGGGACGCAGATTTATAGAAAATATTATTCAGAAGTCGCTCATATGCCGGGCGACTACAACTTAACGGTAACCAGATAACGGCGTCAGAAATCTGCTCCTTTTATTAATTTTTTTTAATTATGCTTAATTGGATAATTAGTTAATTAAATATTAAATTAAAAAAATCATCGCGTTTTAAAATCATAAATAAAACCAAATTTTGTGGTATGGGTTTGAAAATGAATCGAAATTCAGATTGCATGTTGATATTTGCTGTTTCAAATTGATTTCACGGTTTTTCTATTTATCAGTTTTTAATAATTTTTAGTTTTTTTAAACTACAACTAAAGTTTTTTTTTTTTATTGACTACTGCTAAATTATTATTTTTTTCTTTTTTTTTTGATTCTGAACAACTGCTAAAGTTGAAAAGGAATAATTTACGTGATGGAATATGCAATAGATAATTTAATATAATTTTATCTTATCATGATCTTAAAGTGATTTTTTTTTTTAAGTATTTAAATTAATGTAATTGAAGTGTGAACCACAAGCTAAATGCAACAAAAAGAAATAATTAAGGGGAGTTTTTTTGTGTTTTTTTTTTGGAGAAAATAATTGACCTTATGATATATCAAAATAATATAAAAAATATAAATTATTTACTTTAAAATAATATTTTAAATGTCATTTAAAATAAAGTAATATCTAGGCGTCACTTCTCTCATAAATAAATCAACGATGATAAAAAAAATAAAAAAATCGAAATAAAACAGCTAAGAATTTGATTCCATGATACAAAAATTGGAGAATGCCATTTTAAAGATAAATAATTGCAATAAATCTTTTTTTGATAATAATTAGCGAGTTATATAATACATTAATATTAATTAATTAAATAAAAATTATTAGATAACTTAGAAATCTAAATAATATAGACATTCTAAGTAATATCAATTATTAGAAATGTTCTTTAAATTGAATAGTAACTTTAATAAATTATAAAAGTAAACTAAAGAACATCGTCATATATATAATATGACAACTAAGTTGTAATGCTCTTTTAATCAATAACATAAAACCTAGATTAATGTTTAATTTATAGTTGGATTCATTATCGCTATTATTTAAAATAAAGAAATAATAATATTCGTCAAAATTACTAAAAAATGTTCAAAAATAAACATAATCATTCAATAAATTCATTATGTTAAAGGGTAAATATTACGTGACTAGAATAAATTTTTTTGATTTGATTGAATCTGCTTTACAATATAATTTTTCTGTTGTACTTGATTGGGCGACATGTTAGTTCATAGTCAGACCTGACTGGTTGAACTAGGAGGTTCAGTTTGATTTTTGCAATAATTTTCGCTAAACTAATATAAACAAAGACAAAAAAAAAAATCATGTATGTTAAAAACTACATAAAATGCAAAAAAGACACATCAGGAGCTAAATAATTAAAATTTTAAAAGTAAATTATCAAAATTTAATAGTAATAATCAATTACGTACTATAATAAATTTATTATTTTATCTATTACATATTTATATCTAATAAATTTCATTCGGCACATATTTTTATATTATATATATCATAAATTATTAAAAATATTATAATAAATATACCATAATTATGAAATAGCAGTATTTTTAATATATTTTATACTGTATGAAATAAATTTTATTAAATATTATCGTGTAATATATAAAATGATAAATTTAACACGAGATGTCAGTTAAATTAATAGTAAAACCTATTTGAAGGATTCAATGTAAAAAAAATTTGAAATTGTGGTTGAAATTTGACTGCATTTAACGGTCTGACGGCATGCTGACGCCGTCACCGTTACTTTTATTTAATTTTATTGTTTGCCTATTTTAAAAATTTTTTGTTGAATCGTCACCGTTAATTTTTGGCCCTTTCAAACGGCAGCCAACGTAATGGAAATGTCAAATTAATTAAAATATAATTAAATGTCTAACAGTTAATTATTCAAAAATTAATGTGTTCTAATTATATTCAAAAATTAATGTTTCCCAATGTTACCTTCAATTATTAAAAAATAAAATAAAAAATTTAATGTTACCGGCAGGGAGCCAAATGGAGGAAAATTAGAAGAGAAGAAGAAGAAGACGAGTTGCGAGGTCGGAGGAGGAGGATCCAAAGTTCCGGCAAGAGGTGCTTCCTCTGTCTGCTATTAAGCTCGCCGGCGGCGACGAGAGATCATCGGCGATTTCTGTCTTGACACTGCCGATCTGCTGCAGGTTTGTTCATCTCAGTCTTTTCTCCTGCATTCTCTTTGTCGTTCTTCCACGACGGACATCTTCGCCGTTCCTTTTCTCGTGGCAAGTGGCGGCTGAATTGATGAGCAATGATTTCTTTTCGGTTTTTGTTTGCTAGAGAATGGATTTGAGCGGAGGGATCTGGGATCTTGGCCTTCGTGATTCCGATTTGAATGCTATTCCGGGCTTCATTTTTGCAGGTTCTATAGATTTTGTTTGTGCGTCCCTGTTTCTTGAGTTTAGAGGAAATGGATAGCTCGCAGAAGAAAGGAGGCGGGATGCCGAGCTCTCCATCTCATACCCCTCGATCGAGCGAGAAGTTTGGAAGAGAGAACCGATCTGCCGATGGAAGCGGGCACTTGAGCAGCAAGAATGATAAGGACAAGGGCGTTAATGTTCAAGTCATTCTTCGATGCAGGTGAGGATGACCGTAACTCGTGATCTTCTTTTTGTTCGTCTTGTGTATTTTTATGTGCTGTCGCGTTGCTCCTTCTGACATTTGACTTTGATAGGCCTTTGAGCGAGGATGAGGCGAGGTTAAGGACTCCTGTAGTCATATCCTGCAACGAGCAACGGCGGGAAGTGTTGGCTATGCAGAATATTGCCAACAAGCAGATCGACAGAACTTTTATGTTTGATAAGGTCTTGAATCTGACTGTTCATTTCGTGCGCTGAAATTTGTAATTTATGAATTGACCTTAAGTATTTCTTTGTTCTGAAAATGTAGGTTTTTGGCCCAACATCCCAACAGCAGGATTTATTCAATCAGTCTATTTCTCCAATAGTGAATGAGGTTCTTGAGGGCTACAACTGCACAATTTTTGCTTATGGGCAGACTGGCACTGGCAAGACTTACACTATGGAAGGAGGAGGGAAGAAGGCCAAGGTGATTTTGACATTGTTTTTGCTACGTTATTGCTTGTCCGATACCTCCGGATTTAACTGTATGGTGTTGTTCTAGAATGGAGAATTCCCAAATGATGCGGGTGTGATTCCAAGGTCAGTTCGAAAAATTTTTGAAACTCTTGAGGCTCAGTGCGCAGAGTACAGCATGAAAGTTACCTTCCTGGAGTTGTATAATGAGGAGATAACGGACCTTTTGGCTCTAGATGAGCCGAAGTTCTCAGATGATAAGTCCAAAAAACCTATAGCTCTCATGGAAGATGGGAAAGGAGGTGTGTTTGTCAGAGGCTTAGAGGAGGAGATAGTTCGCTCTGCCAGTGAGATATACAAGATATTAGAGAAAGGTTCTGCAAAGCGGCGTACTGCTGAGACTCTACTAAACAAACAGAGTAGCCGCTCTCACTCAATTTTTTCCATTACAATCCACATCAAGGAGGTTACTCCAGAAGGGGAAGAGATGATCAAAATTGGGAAGCTCAATCTTGTTGATTTAGCTGGTTCAGAGAATATATCAAGATCAGGTGCCAGGGAGGTGGGTTGAAATTCTGTGCACTTCAGAGAAAATATACCCAGTTTTTTTTTTTGAAAAATAAAATATACCCAGTTTTGTTATCATTTTTAATTACAAGATTCATTAGAGAATTGCAGCTAGCACACTATAACGATGGTTTGATGTCTGAATGTTCTTGTGCAACCTTTTTAGATGGCGATGATGTGGTCATGTTTTTGCAGGGTAGAGCAAGGGAAGCTGGTGAGATAAATAAAAGTTTGCTTACACTTGGCCGTGTTATTAATGCTCTTGTTGAGCACTCCGGCCACATTCCATATAGGTGATGATGACAACATGTACAATAATTCTGATAAATTCTAGAGCATGTTGTTGTATTTTGTCTGAGTTTCTGTACTGTTTGGTGGATCAGGGATAGCAAGTTGACAAGATTATTGAGAGATTCCTTGGGTGGAAAAACAAAGACTTGCATCATTGCCACCATATCTCCATCAATTCATTGTTTGGAAGAGACATTAAGCACCTTAGATTATGCACATCGTGCCAAAAATATCAAGAACAAGCCAGAGGTCTGCAGCTAATGTGAAGTTGGATTGTTAGGAATGAGGATCCCTGTCAAAGATATCATGTCTAACATTTACATCTTTCATTTGCAGATTAATCAAAAGATGATGAAATCTGCAATGATCAAGGATTTATATTCTGAGATTGATCGTCTTAAACAAGGCATGTGAACCTGAAGCTTTTCTCTCTCTTCTCTCTTTTAATCTTTCTTAATCGCTCTCTCTCTCTCTCTCAGGATTGCATCTTCTTTTTTTTTCCGCACTTTTACCTATACAATCTTGCAATCTGCACAAATATATATACACATTTCCTCAGTTGTCTGGATTAGAACATCTTGTGATATAAATGTAGAGGTATTCTCTGTATTGGTTTTAGGAAATTAAGTGACTCGAGTACTTCCTATGAGTTTATTCATTCTAGTACTAATCCAGCTTAAGTATGCTTAACTGTAGAGTTTCCTATTTTAACTTTATGGTTTTGCCCCAAATGATAATTCTATCATTTGGGATGACATTATTTACTTATACAACTTAGGAACTCCCATCCTCTTCCAATGTGAGATGATTCCTTCCTATGCTCTTTTACCTAAAAGCTTGCCAGGAGCCACTCTTTGTACGGGTGATTTCGATTCACTCATATGGATATCACCCCGATGATCACTCCCGCCTTCTTCGATCCCGAGTCGTCACACAGACATTTTTCAGCATGAAATTCTTTCTACGTAGATGTATGGGCAATCTCATTTTCTATATTAGTCGATGCACTTCATCTTGGAGTTAATTTCTAAACTCAATTCATGACATGTATGAGTAGAACGTGCTTTCCCAATGTTAGATGCATAAATTTTGAAATTAATCAATATGTTAGCTTTTCATTTAGTGTAGCATTTGTTTGTAAAGTGGCATTCACTTCGTACTAATTTGCTACAATACTTGGGTAAGTGGTACATTTGAGCATAATACTTCTACACCATGTCTAATACTGCATTCGTGTTAATGCTTAGTGTAGTAAATTGGACGTCCATTACCTATTAGTGTTCTTATATAACAATTTTTATCCCTTCTACAGAGGTGTTTGCTGCAAGGGAGAAAAATGGAATATACATTCCCAGGGATCGCTTTTTGCAAGATGAAGCTGAGAAGAAGGTTGGCACAAATGAAAGTGCTATTTATAGCAGCATTGTAAGTTTTTAAAATTAACTGACCAAAAAACCTTTATTTATTAAGGCCATGACAGAGAAGATGGAACGGTTGGAAATTGAATTGGAATCAAAAGATAAGGTATCTTTTGTACATTGCCAACAATTTTGTGAGAAACTTGATAGTACTAACTGCAATAAATTTTGTGGCCAGCAATTAGTTGGTCTTCAAGAACTTTATAACTCTCAACAGCTTTTGAGTGCAGAGCTAAGTGAGAAACTTGACAAGACCCAGGTATGTTTACGTTCTGTTTTGGTCTTCATCGGCAACGAATTATAAAAATAGAATCACTTATCATCGTATAATGGTCCAGCAAAAATTAAAAGATACCGAAAATCAACTCCTTGACCTCGAAGAAAGATTCCGCCAGGCTAAGTGCACAATTAGGGAAAAAGAACATTTAATAGCAAATCTCCTCCAATCAGGTTAGCAAATTGCCATTAGTTCTTTCAGAAATTTTTACATGTTTTTTTTCATAACAAATAGCTTTTTATTCTACAAACGGCTGATTTTGTGAACATCCCTCTTAAGTATATTCATTTAGGCTTTTTCCCAGCTTGCATTCATCCATTTTTCAATTATTCACTCTAGTGTACAACATTGATTGTCAATACAATGTTTGTTGCATAATATGTTTGCCATTTCTTACTGGTATTATTTCTGATTTTTTTGGGTAAATTATATCCAGGTCTTTGAGTTTAAATATAATATCACATATATTTATACTTTTAAATTTTTAACATCTACGTCTCTTATTTTGATATAATTATCAAATAAGTTTTTTTTTTTTTAATATTAAAACCTTTCTATATACTTGTTTTACCCCTCTCTCTCTCTTTCTCTCTCTCTCTCTCTCTCTCTCTCTCTCTCTCCCCCCCATTCCTGCCAATGGAGACAACAACTGCTGGTGGTGATGGCGGAGTGGCTCATCGTAGATGGAGTGGCCCGTCGCAGGCGGAGTTTTAGAGAGACAAAGAGAGGGAGAGGAGGGGGTGGGCTACCCCCTTTGTCAGTAGCTAATCACGAGGGCCAGATCGCTGCACAGAGGGCGGGGAGGTAGTCCACCCCCTCCTTTCCCTTTCTCTCTCTCTCTCTCTAAATCTCCAGCCTACAATAGGGGAGAGATCTAGATTTGCAGGCAAGAAATTTAGATAAAGAGAGAGGGAGAGGAGGGGGCGGGCGGCCCACCGCCCCACTCCGTCAACAACAGACCACTTCGCCACCACTGTTGGCAACCGATGTCTCCACCGGTGGGAGGGGAGGGGGAGGGAGAACGAGAGAGGAAAAAGTTAATATAAAAAATTGAAACAAGATCTATTTGATAATTATAATAAAATAAGAGACTCAGATGTTAAAAATTAAAATTATGGACCTTCATAATATTATTTCTTAAACTCAGGGAGTTGAATATAATTTCCTTTTTTTTTTCCTATAAAGAGAAAATATTCAAATAATATAGTATTGTAGAAATAAAGATGCTAATGTGGATAAGTAGGTAAAACGAAAAAATAATATGAGAAATGAGTATACATACGAGAAAGTTAAAGTAGTATTAATTGAGAATAAACTTAAAGAGGGTCAGCTAATTTGAACATATAAATCATAGGCTGATTGAAACTTTAGTTAAGAAAGTTGAGTTATTGTAGAAAGAGAAAGAGAAAGAAGAAAACTAAAAAAGACATGATAAGAAACTATAAGTAATGATCTTGCACACTTAAACCTAAAGTGAGGATTTATTAATTGATGGAGTGCAATGAAATATAGGATTCATGTAGTTCACTCACCTAATGAGATAAAGACTTGGTTATTATTATTGTATTATTTTTTAATTTTTTCTTAGAGGATACTTCTTTTTTTTTTAGTTTGGTCCAGAATCTTAATCTTAGACTTCTTTCTATTCATATGAGCTCTCATGTTGATTACTTTATTTGCTTTCTTTCCTTCCAGAGAAAGCACTTGTTGAGCGTAGCCATAGTCTACGGTCCGAGCTTGAATGCGCTGCTGCTGACATTTCAGGATTGTTCTGTAAAATTGGTTGGTAGTTTGGTGCTTTGGCGTATTGTAATTCCTGTCCATATTTTTTGGTTGTTGCTCAATAGAATGTACAATGATACAATCACCTCCGGTCAATTTTCAGAGCGGAAAGATAAGATAGAAGATGGAAATAAAGTTCTTGTGCAACAGTTTCAGACACAGTTGACTCAGCAGCTAGATGTGTTACATAAGACAGTCTCAGCTTCTGTGGCATATCAGGAGAACCAACTTAAGGACATGGAAGAAGATATGAGAACTTTTGTCTCCGCTAAGATTGCGGTAAAGTTACAGGAATAATGTGATCAGAATTTGCATATTTAAAAAACACAGTTTCCTTTTTAATTGTAAAAGAAATATACACAGGCTACTGATGAACTTAAAGGACTAGTTGAAAGATTGAAAGGCATGTATGGCTCCGGAATCAAAGCATTGGATGTTTTGACTGGAGAGCTTAATGAAAATTCTAGATCAACTTTTGGAAAGTTTAGCTCCCAAGTGCTATCGCATTCGACTTCTCTGGAAGATGTAAGTATTATTTCTCTTTCCATAAAAAAAGTATTACTTCTCTTATAACAAGTTCATTAAGCAATTACTTCCATGGACTTGATTGATTTCCCATTTGACAGTGCTTTAAAGTTATTGCTTCAGAGGCCGATAACTTGCTAGGTGAACTTCAAAACTCCCTATCTAATCAAGAGGACAAATTAAATGCATTTGCACAGCAGCAACGTGAGGTTGGTAGTTATTATAATTGTTAAGGTAAAACATCAATCTATTTTCTCTGTCCATTTCTGATTTTACTTGTGAAACCAAACCAGGGAAATCTAAGAACTGTGGAAACAACACGGTTGATTTCAAATACAACCATGAGTTTCTTTCAAACTCTGGACGTTCATGTGTTAAAGTTGAGCAAAATTTTGGAAGAAACACAAGCTGCACAATATCTGCAACTAAGCGAACTGGAAAAGAAGTTTGAGGTGATTTTCTCATGCATTGCTCAGATTTTGGTGTTCTATGGTAAACAGCATTTGTCTTGGGTAAATTTTAATTCCTACTGTTTGTGCAGGAATGTGCTGCTAATGAAGAAAAAGAGTTGCTTGACAAGGTGGCTGAGATGCTAGCAAGTTCTAGTGCTAGGAAGAGAAATCTGGTAAATAAGCTTATTTTTAAGTTTCATTAGCAATAGAAAATTTATCTGTAGTCTTCTTCTTTGTCCTTCCAGTTCTCGAATCAATGGGCAAAAATTTTCTGAATTTTGTTAGTTTGTTCTTATGACCTGTTCATGACACTTGTTGCAATTAGTAGCAAGTCAATGCAAGTTGGTGCACTGTGGTCCAACATTTCTACATATCCAGTCAACAGCTTACAGCTGAACTCCTGTATGTAGCTAAGAAATTGCTATTATTAGCACCTTCTCAGAAAAGTCTTATCCCTCAATTAATGTATGCTAAGAAGATAAACCTTCTGACTGGCCACAGTTCGTTAGCTCTTTTTTTTCCTCATACTAGACCTATCATCTTTTACTCATTTAAATTATGTCGTGCAACCCCATTCTGAAAGAATATTTTAGCTCATAATTAAACAGCCTCAGAATATACACTAAAGTTAAAAAGCTTTGTTAAAACTGAAGGGATTAAATTGCATTCCTGTTTCTTCAATGATAACCGAAACTCCGTAAGCATGTGATTGTTTGACTGTTCATGTGTATTCTAGAACTTGCATCAATAGAATTATTCCTACGATATAATGACTATATATTTTGTAAGTTTCAAGCATCCTAATGATATGCACCTTGCTTTTTTGTAACTTTAGAGCATAATTTAGTGATGGCGGTAATTGCATGAAGTTGGGCCATACACATGAGCATATTACAGTAATTTTTTCTGTGGGCTTATCTTGAATGTGTATATAATTTCTCCAGGTTCAAACAGCTGTTGACACTCTCAGAGCAAGTGCTGCGAATAGAACTAGCAATCTACAGAAGGAAATGTCCAATGCTCATGACTTCACAACATCTATCAAAGATCAATGGGTTGTTTACATGGAAGAAACTGAAAATAATTACATCATGGATACTACAAATGTGGAAAGTGGAAGGTGCTGCCTGGAAGATGGTCTCAAGGATTGGTATGCCAGTAATACACTGTTATGAGCATATCCTTGTTATGCGTTAATGCAATATCAAATCACGTGCTACGTGTTATTTTGCCATGAAATGCAGCGTGGAAAAGTCAAAAATGGGTTCAAGACAGTGGAAAGATGCTCAGGATTCTCTGTTGAGCTTGGGGAAAGAAAATGCAGCATCTGTGGAGTCAATAGTCTGGTATGTAGGACTACTTTTGATCACAAGCATGTCTAGGTTTAACAGATTGCCTACAGGCCTCTACGGTTTGGAACCTATGCACATTGGTCTGAAAATTTTGATCCACCTTGCTCCTGTTGGCATATTGAATTATCTGTTGAATATTGTTCCTTTCATTGGCAGGCTCTGATTTGACCCTTCTTATGCTTGTAATGATCTCTACTCTCTTAACTGTCACTCTTTTTCGCTATGATCTGTCAAACCCATCCTCCTCTTAAATCCCACTTGGTGGCCTACCATCTTTGTCATCTTGCTGTTTCTGCCCAGCAGCCTTGCCAGAAGGCATCCGGGAGGATGGGGAACTACTGGAAAGTAAAAAGCATGCGTAGGGAATGGATTAAGGGCAATTCCATCCTGTTGCCCTCATCATAAATAATCATGGAGTTTCACAAGTAATGTAAATGGTATGTGTATGAAATAACAAAAAACATCAATTGGGGTCTAAGAAAAGATGGGAATCAACATAAGGGACCCACAATGTCAAGAAATTATGCACAATGGAAAATCTTGCATAGTCATGTGTAATTAGCCAAATAAATCGTGCTTATAGTAAAAAAACAATACAATCAAAAGAACACTAAATTTACATGTGCATCTACGGGGAGAGCCAGAGAGATACTTTACTACGTAGAAAATAAATATAAAGAGAACCTTATTCCACTCGCGTGGTTCTCGATCTTAGACAGAATATAGAAAACATATCTTATTCTTCCTCTAGATTAGAAGATCCAATCACTCCGAGACTCATATGATTGTTTCTAGAGTCCTATAGATTTACCTTTATAGACAACAAGAAAGCATGAAAGTTCTCCAAAACACAAGCATAGCACAAGCATGAATTAATGAGGATGGCATGAAATTGAAACTAATAAGGCATGCATTAATCCATTCATGAAATCCAACCAATTAACTATCCAAGTAGCAAGAATAGCTCTAGGGCATGAAAATCCTCCAAAACACAAGCATGAATTAATGAGAATGGCATGAAATTGAAACTAAGATAGCATGCATTAATCCATTCATGAAATCCAACCAATAAACTATCCAAGTAGCAAGACTGGGTGAACTAAGAGGGGGTGATGAACTAAACACAATTTATAGAAGCAATATGAACAAACTAAGACGAATGGAGGGGGAAAATCACAAGAAACTAAAGGGAAAATTCATACAACTAGGCAAAGTGAAATAGCCTAATGATACCAAAGAGATGAGATATTAATCCATCACAACTTAGTGGCTATCTTGCGCAGAAGTAAAATGGCGTCGCACCAAAACTCTAAGATTTATGTCGTATTGATCGTATTTCCATGAAGCAATTGAATTGTGGCAGCGCAGTGACCACGGCAGTGGTGGCAATTACCAACGCCGGCAGCACCTCTTGATCCCTATCTAGGGTGTTGTCATTAGGTGAGTTGTTGTGGCGGCAACGGCCGCCCTTACGATGATGGCGATGTCACAGTTAGGAGGGGCTGCGTCGACAAGCTTCCTGATCCCCTCACAGGCTTCCATTTATGCGCAGTGATGACCATCGTGGGGAAAGGGCCTCCAACATTCTCAATTAGGATTTTTGTCTAATGGTTGCCCTAATCCCCTCCAATTTGACATTATATATAGGGCTCTCCTTATAATCCTTACCATAATTCCTAACTACTTAGATCTAAGACCTTGATTTGTAGGAATTAATCTAGGACACTCAAAAGGGGTTAAAATGGTCCAATAGTGGAGGTGAGAGGAGGCATGAGTTGGCTATTATAGGGGAGGGGGAAAATTAGGCCAAGTTTGGCCCAATTTGTTTCTAAAAGCCCAAAACTTACAGAGCATGCCAAAAATATGTGTGCCCTCCCCAAAGCATATAAAATAAATGTACAAGTGACGCCTTCTCTCAAAAATAAAATAAATCCTTATAGATACAGAATTGGCAAAATAAAATAGGCGAGGCAACAATGAATATTATCCCTAAGCTAAGTATGTTGTTGATGATGCTGTACCTGGGATGCTGAGCATCAATGCAGAAATCCCATAAAGAAAATCCTATTTTGATAAGCTTGTGGCATCTTGCATCTCTTAACAAATCCTTCTATAACTATGGTAAGAATAAATAAAAAATATGCTTAAATTCCTTCAAATGTGGCGGCACCAATAAAAATCTGTGGGCTTTCTTTACTTGGCTCAAGCCCATTAACATTTTATCAAGTCATATTTTTTTAACACCCCAGTCTGAAGGATTAGATGCAATTTACCCTTAAGGGATATAGACGGAAGAGCCTAACTGTTTGAGCAATAATTTATAGAGTTTATTAGCAGAAGAAACTTAATCTTGGTTGTACAGGAATGGAATGGAAGCTAATCAGATATTACGAGCGAAGTTGTCTTCCGCTGCTGCAACTACACTCAGTGACATTGAAACTGCAAACAACGGTCTTCATTCCTCAATCAACAGTGAGTTCTTCCATTTCTGCGCCCACTTCTCTTCTGTTAAATCATATATGTCCCGGCATTTATACAGATCATCTGAATTATATGCATGTTTATTAGTTAACTGATACCCTCTTAGAAACCAAAATGATAGAATACAAACAGTTCGATGAAAGCAAAGTGGAGTTGTAAGGCTTGTGAAAGTGATGGGAAGGAAAAGTGTTAGATCTAACGTTAACTTATTTGAGAGAATATCAAAAATACCTTCATAACTTAAAATTGATAAAATTATGCATAATTATTGAAAATGTATGCTGGAAGATCTTAATGAAATCATAGAATCGATTTCAAATAATTCTGATAAAATATTGATTGGCATGATGTTGCTAACCACCGTTTTGTTATTTCCTCTGAATCTGGTGAACCATCAGGCTCCTTGAAACTTGACCATGATGCATGTGCGAACATTGACTCCATCGTTGAGCCGTCTCGGGTTGACCTAAGAGATCTTAGGAGTGGACACCATCACAAGATCATTGAGATTACTGATAGTGCTGGGAAATGCTTGGAAGAAGATTACCTGGTAAGTCTCTGTTTATATGAGAAACTAAATCCATATTTGAAATGCAAGGCTGGCAATGTGGACACTTCGATCAAACCATTCAAATTTTGCCGAATCCGAATACCTTTTAATTTTGAGTCAACTCATTTTCAGTTGAGTCATACATTAATAATATTGGGCATGTGAATTGAACTTTGGACTTTCCAAACTCCCAACACCTTTCTCTTCAGTAGTGCTATTGTGCCATATGATATTTTTTTAAAGTGTCTTATTGCATCTTGTAGTCAACTTCAAAATATTTTCAAGCTAGTCTCTCCTTGACTCGAACCACTCAACTTTTTGTGTCAGATTATTCGAATTGATTTTGATTTACAAGTTAGCCCGATCGAATTGGTTCTATGACATACAAATGTCCAACATTTTAATAGGTTGATGAGCCATCTTGTTCGACGCCGAAGCATCGATCAATCAATCTCCCCAGCACGGCTTCAATTGAAGAGCTCAGGACGCCAGCCTTTGAAGAGCTGCTCAAAGGGTTTTGGGAATCAAAAGCTGCTTCTAAGCAGGCAAACGGAGAACTGAAACATCTTGCTTCAGTATATGATTCTCATCCACAAGCCCTAAGGGACTCTCGAATTCCCTTAATCTCACGAAATTAAGGGAAAATACCCCAATATATGTACAGGTTAGAGGTTCCAGTTTATTCAATTCTCATCCAAATTTTATTGTTCTTGAGTGCATTTTTTTGCACGATATTGAATGTGCAATATATATGTTTTCATATCAGTGATGGACGAAGAATGAGAGATTATTGATCAGTTTGATGGTATTCTTTTGTTGTTAAGAAGATGTGAACAGGTAGAGGCAGTATCAAGCGAGCAACTATTGCTCTTTGGCTATGTATTTGTGAGGACTTTTCGTAGACCAGCGAAGAAGTGATATAGGAGGAGTTTGGCTCAATGCAATGTAGATATTCGTATTATTTAAACGTTAATATTATTTAAATGTTATTTGTTTGGT
Source organism: Apostasia ramifera (assembly GCA_019297695.1). Classification (NCBI taxonomy): domain Eukaryota; kingdom Viridiplantae; phylum Streptophyta; class Magnoliopsida; order Asparagales; family Orchidaceae; genus Apostasia; species Apostasia ramifera. The sequence goes on along the minus strand of JAEMOT010003734.1, from coordinate 37,148 downwards.
TTGATGGCATAAAATTAAAAGATAAGAATGTTATTAATTTATTTTTGTTATTTCACTCTAGAGGCGGCAATATATGGCTTGATTGGTGAACCCGATTTGAATCCAACTCAAAAATTTTGGGTATAGGTTATAAGTTTTGACACGTTTATTAAATGAATTGGGTTCGTGTTGTACATAATCAGGTTAAGTTAGGTTTGAGTTACTTATGTATGTTTAATTGTTTTATAAATGAGTTGGGTTGGCTGGTTGGTTTGACTCATTTATTAACCAGATCAGATTTGGGGTCAATCATCTTTACTTGTTTATTAATTGAGTTGAGTTTGGGTTGAGCTATTCGGATTAGGTTGAATTTGCTCACACATTTTGCCACTCCCTCCCTCGTCATCTTTCTTTTTTGGGACATTTACATGGTGGATACAGAAATTAGGTTAATTTACGAATTTCACTACAAATCTCAAAATATTACAGATATCACATCTAAAACAGTTATTTTTTTTGTTTTTCACATCCTGTAGTAAATTCTATTAGAAGATTTAACTATAGTTAAATCTCAACAAAATCTCACTCATTGATCACATCATTTAACCATCGACCTTCATGTTAGGGCATCGCGGAGCTGTATTGGTTCCGGCAGTAGTGTATTCACGCGATGTGGCAGCATATTCTCGCAAGGCGATAGCGTATTCACGCTAGCATTATTTTGCTATTTGCATCTTCTTTTTACGCGGGCATCGCGAGCGAGCATCGGACCTTTCTATAGCTTCAGAGTTCTGTCGCCGCCGGCCTCAGAAAGGTCTGATGCCCGCTCGCGATGCCCGCGTAAGAAGATGCAAATAGCAAAGTGATGCTCGCGTGAATATGCGGTCACCTCGCGAGAATACGCTGCCGCCTCGCATGAATACGCTGCCGGCTCTCATGAATACGTTGCCGCCTGAACCAATGCAGCTCCGCGATGCCGTAACACGAAGGTCGATGGTTAAATGATGCGATCAATGGCTGAGATTTTGTTGAGATTTAATTATGGTTAAATCTTCTAATAGAATTTGCTGCAGGATGTGAAAAATAAAAAAATATCTATTTTAGATGTGATAACTGTAATATTTTGAGATTCATGAAAAAATTCATAAATTAGCTCAATTTCTGTATCTACCGTGTAAATATCCCTTCTTTTTTTCATCAAAACAATGATAGTTTACTCAATTTTGTTTCATTTGAGAATGATAATTTTATTAATTTTTTATTATTTTATTTAAATATATTATTAAACAAAATAAATTTTTTTTAACTTGTAACACCACAATAACATTGAAATGAATGCCTCTTATGGGGAGTTTAGTTCGTTATTATTTTAGTGTTATATTATGTAATTTAGATGTCATGACATCTAGATGTTATTTTTTAATTAATAATTTTATAGTTTAATAAAAAATTATTTATAAATATCATTAAATTAAATAATTATTTTTTCTAGATAACATAATATAATATTAAGATAACATTAAATCAAATGCTCCCTTAATCTAATATTTTGAATTGAGTTTGATGTTTGGAAAATAATCCTAACAGCATTTAAATTTTAATCTCAATGGAATTCATTGAATGAATTTCTCTTTTTATTTTCATTCATCATTATTCATTCTGCAAGCCTTATTGTTCATAAGGTAAATTACACTCAGGTCTCTGAGTTTAACGCTTAATATCATTCAAGTCTATGTTTTTTAAATTATAGCATTGGGTCCTTGAGTTTTAATAAATTATTAGATCTTTTTTTTTTATTTTTTTATTATTAATATTTTTTAAAATTATCATTTTACCCTTCTACCCCTCTCTCCTCGCTATCCTGCCCACGCGCGTCGGCTGCCGCCCAACCCGTCGGTGTCTGCGCGACGA
>JAEMOT010003734.1:18087-35215 GCA_019297695.1 Apostasia ramifera | reverse complement strand
CCCGCCAGCGGCTGCGCCCGTGCGCTGGATCGGGAGGAGAGAGAGAGGGGCAGGGGTAAAATGGTAATTTTAAAAAATATTAATAATAAAAAAAATTAAAAAAGACTTATTTGATATTTTATTAAAACTCAGAGACCCTACTATTATAATTTAAAAAATATAAATTTGTGTGATATTAGTCATTAAACTCAGATACTTGAGTGTAATTTATTCTTGTTTATATAAAGTACTATTTTGATAAAAAGATTAAAATTAGAATCAAAATAGTACTAATTTAAAAAAAAATTAATAATAATAATAAATAATTTTTATTATATTTTATATAAAATTTAATATGATAAAATACTATTTTATAAAAATACCTATATTTTTAAATATAAAAACATTAATTTAATTCATTGAAAGATGAAATTTTCAATAGCTATTTTTCAGTCAAACGCCAATGAAACTCACCAGCAGTTCAAGTACTTAGGTTAACATCTTATTTAGCTAAGTTAAAAATTTAAAATTAACTTAATTTAATTTTAAATAGAAATATAATGTTATATATAAAATTTAATATTAAAAATTAACAATATTTTATATTCTATATACATATCAAGATAATAATTAAATTATATCGTATCTTTTATATATCTCGATATAATAACTGACTTTATTTCACATTATTTATAATTTTTAATAAAAAAATATGTACATTCAAATTTAATTTTAATATTATTAAAATTAAACTTCGTAAAAAAATAAGTCGGGTCTTTATCTCAGTTTAAATGGGGGGTTTTAATTTTGATTCTACTTGACTAACATGTACTTAATTTAATATCAAATTGATTCAACTTAAATTACTAACTCTAACTCTTAATTAAACTTAATTTTACCAATTTACATTAGTTTTTAGTAATATTATTAATATATATAAATATATATGTCACATGTCTCCCCCTACGTCCACCGGCGAGTCAGAAAAAAAGATTTCAGTAGTGCTCAAAAAGATTTGGTTAGAGGACCAATACAAGAAGAAAGAAAAAGAATATAAGTTTCGTCCTTAATGATCGTTAACTTGATTTTGAGTTTATTTGTTCTAGATGAATGTCCTGCCTCTGGAGCTCCGCCCAGATATACTTATAAATGAGCTTTAATAGAGTTCAGCAGAATTTCGGGCTGTAATATCATAACTGTCGGCCACACTATTGCTGGCTCTAGGAAGACCGTCGATAGTGATAAAGGCACGCGAGTCCTCGGCCTGTGTGGCTGACGAGAATCTGCACTTAGTAGGAATCATGCTGACGTGGCAATCTCCATCAAATTATGGGGTAGCCACAGGTGTGGATGGACAATGCTCGTGGGCAATATTATCTGGAGCAGTTGATGGCCAAACATCGTGGGCAAGGTTACTGAGAAGGTGGTTAGAGATAAGCTAGGGATGATCAAACCTCGTGGCCGAGATTAGAGATCTGCGAAAACAAAACATAATTAGTAAATTATCATAACCAATGAATAAAACATCGTACACGATAGTAAAGAGAGCCTTTAGAGGTCACATGCAAGCCTGAGATTCAACGCCGAATCCAGGTGTTAGCATCAGCCTCTCGTATGAATAGGCACGGACATTTATGTAGAACCAGGCATGCATCTGTGGTCACGTGGATGAGCGCATTGCTCGAGAAAGCAAAAAAAAAAGGAATTCAAAGCATCGCCCTACCAATTTATATTATGCTCATTTTGACTCCCTATATTCTGCAAAAATAAGAGAGAAAAGGAGCAAATTAGCGCAATGACTGATCAGAAAAATAGAGCTAGTCTAATATCATTGTTCAGCAGAAAAAAAATTGATCAAAAAGAGGAGAAAGGGTGTCCTGTCTTCAGAAGGCGAACTGTTGTTGAGACAGAATACTGCAATCTTAGTTCTAGAGGTTCTGGAGGGAACATCATTTCCTCAACTCGAAGAGCAAAGCATTGTGAAAGAAAAAAAGCAGATCTATCATCATAGATGATGGTAGGCTGAACTTTGATTAGAGTAAATAACCAACCTTTGATCTCGATAATATGAAACATTATGAACGATAGTACAGAGAACCTGATTATAGTAAATAACCTACTAACGTCCCTGATATTATGAAATATCATGAACGATATATCGAGAGATTGAGGAACTTCGACACCTATCTGTTATTTCGAAATCCACACTTAGGAGAGGGCAGAGGAACGGATAGCTGTGTAGCCCAGTCTCCTTCGTCAGAGGGAAGAAGAGCAGAAAAGGCTTAACTGAAATGTTGTCCAAGGGGTGCCCTCAACCACTGATAAGCTGAAGAAGATGGTGAAGACCAAATTATCACTATCGCAGTCAAATCAACAAAAGTGGTGAAGGCTTATAAACCCAGCTTAAATATGTTAGGTAGGATTAGAAAGGCTTGGGAAGGATTGACATCTACTTTGAAAAATCAATATAGATGACTTCTCTAAAGGAGATCCCCTTCTTCACTTGGCTACTAATCCCTCACATAGGGAAGAGGGGTTGGAGTACTCTGATAAGGTTATCTAATAGATGTTTAATATTTTCAATAACCTTGAGTTCTCAACTCTCATAGATTGAGGATATACTTATATGAAAAACTGAAAATAAGGATTGTACATACTTGTTTTGCTGATATGTTGTATAAATTTTCTATATAAATATAGTGACTTGTATCATGAATAATTCTGAAAGTGTGTGAGTTTTGAAAACTCTGCCGTGTAATGTGAATAATAGCAATTCATCCATAACTGATTCCGAATGTTGACCAAAAGAATGAATTCCAGAAAAAGCATGTTGAGCTCAGGACCAATACAAGAAGAAAGAAAAAGATTATAAGTTTTGTCCTTAATGATTATTAGCTTGATCTTAAGTTTGCTTGTTCTAGATGAATGTCCTACCCTGGAGCTCTACCCAGAGGTATTTATAGATGAGCTGTAATGGAGTTCAGTGAAATTTCAGGCTGAAATATCATAACCATCAGCTACATACTGTCAACCCCACTATTGCCGACTCCAGGAAGACCGTCGATAATGGTAAAAGCACGCGGGTCCTCGATCTGTGTGGCTGGCAGGAATCTACACTTAGTAAGAATCGTGCTGACGTGGTAATCTCCATCAAGTAGTGGGGCAGCGATAATTGTAGATGGACAATGCTAGTTGGCAATATTACTGAGAGTAGTGGATGGTCAAACATCGTGACCGAGGTTACTGAGAAAGTGGTTAGAGATAAGTTATGAATGATCAAATCTCGTGGCCGAGATTAGAGATCTACAAAAACAAATATGATTAGTAAAACATTGTAACCGATGAATAAAATATCGTATACAATGGTAAATAGAGCATTTAAATGTCACGTGTATAACCGAGATTCAATGCCAAATCTAGGAAATAACAATTATATTTATAATGCATAATTTTATCAAAAATCAAGCTTTAATTAGACTAAATTGGATCATACTTTGTTCATTTTATTTTAAATATATGTAATACAAATTATTTATAGTGAGATAAAGCCATAATTATTGTTATAACTAACATAATTTATTTATAAATTGTATATACATATTAATTAATAGGAAAGAATGCATGATTAGAGTTCATATCAGGCAAGCTTGTAGTTATAATTTACTCAAGTTTAAAATCCAATAAAAAATAATTATTTTTTTTAAAAAAAAATTCAATGGAGATTCAAACTCGCTCAATTAAAGTTCCAGCCAATTCATGATCGAATGATAATCGAGTCAAACTAGCTCAAACTTAAAAACTTCGAGTCACACTCAAAGCTCAAGTAAACTTATAACAAATAAGCCAAATTTGAACTCGAATCATTATCAACCTATCAATGACAACAAAATTAACTCATGCAAGCCCTCCATGCAAAATTTCAAGCATGCTAAAATATATGTCCATTATTAAACATAATTAAAATATATATTAAACAAGCTGATGAGCATGATTAATTTAATTTATTTATTTTTTTGATAAAAGATTAATTTAATTTTAAAGCCAAAAAAAACTACTTAATTTTTTTCTAATAATTCTCAATTCATTGAGAAAATAGAGCTAACTCATTTGAGATTTAAGCGAACTTAAAACCAAAAACTAGTTGAGCTTAAAACACGATCTAAACTCAAATCAAGTTATAAATCAACGAGCCAAATTGGAGCCATACCTAACTCTCAACTCAAACTCAAATCATTTTCAACATATTAATAATAACAAAAAGTACTACATTATTTAAAATAAAAAATAAAAAACTCAATTTACTGAATAATTTAATAAATTAAAACCTTAAATTATGATTAATCAATTTATTAATTAATTATTAAAATTTTAAATTATAATTGATTAATTATTAATCAATTATTAGAGCTGTATAACTGAACAATTTCAAGAATACCAAAACAAAATTTAATTTACCTAATTACAAATTTCAACTGTTATTATCAACAAAATGCTCACACAGAGGCAAAATATAATAGATCTACCAGCTACCACAAAATTTTATCTATACTTCAGCACTGAAAATTCACAATGCTGGCAACTACCATCTAATTGTAAAAGAATAATAATAATAATAATATCGCATTCCAATTTCTCTAACTATTGAAATTATAGAAGAACTTGTCATCGCATGAACTCATGCATCTCTGATGGTACAAAATTCCCAAAAATGCTTTCATCTGCTCTGTGCACTCCAATTATGCTGCAAGGACGAAAGCTTCACTCTGGGGGATCATGTATTAAAGCAGATGTAGCGCAGCAAGCAATATAATGATTCAAAACCTGAAAGGTGAACCACATTCGTGAGAACATACACCAAAATCAACTCAGCAGAATGAAACAAGCAAATACTAAACCCCCAATCCTCTATAACAAACAAACGTAGTGATCGAGTTCGCATTTTATACACACAAACGTACATAGAACCATTTGCAGCTGAAACTAAGAAGAAATTGTAAATCAGTGCACTAAAACTTGAAGAGGCAGTAAAACTTTCAGTAAGCTACTGTTGAAGCAGAGAATCAGTACTGCACAGACCTACATTTCATCTGCCTCCCAAATAAGAAAAACTGCTATAATCAGAAGCCTTCTCTACTTTGAATGAGGCCGGAATTCGCCAATTAGTTGTGTTCACTGCAAGCATCTGCTCATCTTAATCGATGCAACTATTTGTATGGAGTCTGTGCAGTAATTAGACCTTTTGTAATGTTTAACATATAAGAGTCCTATAGCTCTAAGAAATTTGAAATTAGAACTAATTGCCATGCAAAAAGCACTAGGCTTTATATATTCTTCTTTTCTTCTTTTCCTTTTTTTTTACTGCTCTCAAATAGCATAAGATCTTGCCTAGCAAGTTATCATGTACCCGAAGTAAACATAAGGGCTCCGCTGAATAGCGAAAAGACAACAACATGCCTGTCACATTAAACCTCGGTAACAAGCTTTAAGGGGTGACATTAACAAAGACATGGTGGTTCTACTTTCTGATTACAGGAAAGGGAGTTCAATTAAAGTAACTCACTGGTGACAAACTAGTGTGAACAACGTCAACGATCAAACAAAAACAAGGAATTGAAAATGCTTCATACAGTTCAAGTTACTACCATGTATCATAACTGTAATATGATTCAAATGTAGAGCTTAGGTGTCATAGGATCTTCAAAATAAACTTACAGTGAAGAGTTTAACAGTCCTTTCCCTGCCAAATGCTTCATCACCAAAATTTTGACTAGTGGATTTCTCTTTGAAACGAATTATGCTTTCTACCATGGAAATCCCACTAAGAAACCCCCATTTTATGGGAGTTCATTGATCTCTCCTGTTATTTTCAAGGTTGACATAAGACTCAGCATTCTCCCTGTCAGGCCTCGAATCATGATAGACAAGCTCGCCCTTCTCTACCATGGGTTAATGTCCGCATTATCCGGATTTTCATCATATCCAGCTGAGCAACCTGCTTGCAATTCTTCATTGGTATGATAATTAGAATCATTCCTTGCTCCCAATTCGGACTGGTCTGTTGAATCATTCCTTGGTCTTTTCCATTTCTTCGTAGATGACGTACCATCATCCTCAAAATCTTCCTCTTCTCTATCTCTGTGAAGGTAAACCCATAACTTTCTGTCCCCATCAAACTGAACACAAGGATCACGCATGTAATGCAACCGATCTAAAGCCCCACTGACAACTTGGTTTACTTGTGCATCAGTAACATCTTCGACAACAAACTGAGAATCCCTGATCAGAGTGCAAACATCAGCTCTGGTTCCTATACTTCCGGGCAACCTGGCTGCTGCATCTCTGACAATGCAAAGAACTGTAACATGCGGTGGACGATCTGGTTTGAGCATAAAATGCTCTCGGGCCTTTGTAGTTGGTTTGCCCCCACCCCTTCGAAGTGGTGCCACGATGCATTTTCTTCCATCAAGTGCAGTGTAATGGAATGCCCTTTCTGGGATTAAGTATCTTAAGTGTTCCTCTTTACGAAAATAGGCTCTTACTTCTTCCGAACTTGAAGAAATAGTGTTCAGGCTCTTCTGGGCTCTGTGATCTCTGAACCTTTCCCTTTCATCTAAGACTGGCAACATTGCAGGTGGTGAAGGAAGACTTCCAATTTGCTGAAGGGTCTCTTGACCAGTCTTTAGCCAATTAGCAAAGGCATCAACCAATTTTACTAACATCTTGTGTGGAATATCCCATGCCTCAGCAGAAGTTTCTTCTTCAGCATTCTCATTATCAGATGAAATGGAAGGAACTGGACCCACCCAAGACCAGTTTCTGTTTATCTTGTCATATAATGCAAGGGGCTTCCAGCCCTTAGCTCCCAATGGGGCTATCTTAGATGAAAATATCTTTAGCACTCCCCTGACCAAATCCTGGAGCGGTTCTGCAGTTTCGAGAATAGAAGGATCTCCTGGGTTGGATCTGACTCTATTAGTTATCTCCTGGAAAGTGAGAGATGGGACGCTTCTTTTGGAACCATGCTGCAGATTGTGGCCATGCAGATCATGAGAATGAGAAATCATTCTTCCATCATCCTTCTCAAGATTACTACCAATATCTGAAGCATCTTCAATATGTGGAGTAATCAATGCCTTACGAACAGCTGCCAAGAGATGTATTATAGAAAATGAAAACCCCGTGTGAATGGTTGGTGTGATCAGAATGAACGGTTTCCTTTTTATCTTTATATCCATCTCCAACTCCTTCACTCCACTCTCTATTATATTTGGTTCAGAGGATACCACAGATGAAGAGACAACTACAGCATTATCTTTCCTTTTACCCTTCTTTCTCGTAGTAGAATGATCTTCTATTAGTTCCCTCGAGCTAGACTGCTGGTGCATTTGTTTATCCCGCTCACGAAGAAATCCATCATCACACTTGCCTTTCCTCTTCTTTCTAAACAAATTGAATTCCATTGTGTTCATGTTTTCCAAAGCATAAACAGCATCATCCAATTCGCCACCTATGTTGTTGCCATTATCATTTGACTGTTGCAACAAATGATCAAAATCAGCAGTTCTTCTCGGCTTTCTTCTATCTAAAGAACCAGACAAACGTGAAGAAGCTGGTAACTCTTCATTGACATGTCTCACCTGTGACTTTCGTTTCGGTTTACGCACATGAACGTAACTTTTACAATTCGACATACATTTCTCCTCAACTTTTCGAGAGTGAGGTTCAGACTCTGGTGTTCGATCCCTCGTGGACCTAGATTGATGAGAGACATTCTTATAGGACTTCGATGGTTTGCTAGACTTCACTGATTTCAACCAACCAGCACTCGCAGATTTGGCTTGCCGGGTTGCAAACCAATCGCCGTGCAGGCTCGATCCATGACCCTGCTTCTCAGAGTAGTTGATATCTGGACCAAACCCTCTACTAGCATATAAATCAAATCCTGGAAAAAATACGATTATTGATAAGCACCTAATGCTGTCGTTTAGTTTTATTCATGGTACAATGATCATAAGGCAATGGAAAGCTACCTGGTTGTTTCATGTATCCTTTCTTTGCAGAGACCATTGAAGCAGCAACCTTCAAGATCCCCTTGGCCTTCTCCTTCCGATACCTTGTGGGCTCCAAATCCATGACAGCAAAAGAAGCTTTCTTCGGAGAATGGGGAAAGTAGTTGCCGCCTTCAGAATCAGTCTCATAATCTAGATCGCCATTTCTACCAGAATTCAATCTCCTCTGGATCCTCAGGATGTTCAAAACCCGAAGTCTTGCTTCAATTCCTAACCCAGAACACTCCTCCCAATCATGTTTAATCTGAACAAGGCTCTCAACCATAGAATTGTGATATCCACGCAATCGATGGTAGTGCTGGCGGCGCTGGAACATGTTCAAACCTCGACGGCGAAGAACAACACTTGGGTTACAGAGCCCACCCTTCAACTGATTGAAGAAAACTTCTAGCGGGTTCCAGAAGTGGAAATTGCTACCAGAAAAGAGCTCATTTAGAGTTAATTGAAAGCTCTCCTGGTCCATGTCGGGAAGATACTCTGCGAGAGCAACCCGCTCTTGCTCAGTGAGGCAACAGTTCCAGGATTCCAGCGAGAGAATCGCGCCGAGTTCAGGAACGTCGAAAAGCTCCAGCGGGAAGCTAAAGATCTGGTTCCCCACCTGGCAGAGCTCCATGCCGGACTCCCCAAACTCTGTTACATCAAATTCGTCGGATCCCAAGCCGGAATCAGGATCGGAGGCGTCGACGTAGGCGGCGTCGGAGCCGGCAGACTCCAGCGATGCGGAGTTCTCCTCCTCCTCATCCTCGCTCGAAAATGAACCGTTCTTGACGACCTCCATGGCCCGAGAAAAAAATCAATTTTGTCCTAGATTAAGCTGAAGAAAAGGTAAGTGTAAAACCCTAGAGGTAAAAAAAAGGCAGAAAATTCAGGAAGAAACATACCGTGGGCGGGCGGCGTTCCTGCTGCCAAAAAAATCCTTGGAGGAGAAAAAGGGTTAGGGTTAGGGTTTCGGATTAAATAAGCGAAAGCGGACAGGCGCGAAGAAGATTACGACGACTTGGGCGCTCGTTTCGCCGATGGAAGGTTGAAGAATAACGAGAGCGCGGAAATAAATAAAAAGATGGAAAAAATGAAGAAAATAGAGAGAAGAATTAGGAAGGGGAAGAGAGAGAGAGAGAGAGAGAGAGAGAGAGAGAGACGACGCTCTCACAGAGGCGGGGAGAAAAAAACACAATTGAGAGAGAGAGAGAGAGAGAGAGAGAGAGAGAGAGAGAGAGAGAGCTTGGGAGTGGCCTGGGTCGGGGAAGGTGACCCAGGACCGAAACGGAGACTGGATCGGCGATAAAGCAGCGTTTCGTTTCGGTGTCGGCAAAGAATTTGTTACGAGAATCGTTAGATCAGATCCGTTGGTTTTCTAACGGGCGCCATCAGCCGTTGATGGTTTGGAGGGCGAGAACTTCTGAAACGCGGGAAAGACGATGCCAACAATCAGCATTTATATAAATTTTATCTTTACATTATATATATATATATATATATATATATATATATATATGTAAAGATAATATATATTTATATGTTATTTTACTATTAAATTTTAAGATAAATTACACTGAGATATTTTGATTTATTATTTATTATTATGCAGAACCGCATTTTTAAAATTTTAAATATATAAATCATTGAAATTTTTATATAATTATCAAATTAGTTTTTGTTAATATCTTTTTAATTAAATATCTATTCTACTGCCCCCCTCTCTCTCCTCTTCTGAGTCACCAACGCGGACCGAGAATCGGGAATGCACACCGGCAGCCCCCTGTCCTCTCTCTATTTCTCTCTCCCTATTCTCTCTCTTGCTCACTCTCTCTCTTCTCTCACTCTCCATCTCTGATGAGGCCATCGACATCGGAGCAGGAGAGGGAGCTGACGGCCCTCTCATCTCTCTCTCTCCCTCTCTCATTAGTGGTGCGATCGCCCTCCTCGCTCCGCTAGTAAGAAAGAGAGGGGAGGGGGCCGCCAGTGCACCGCAACAGTGGCAAGAAAGAGAGAGGATAGTGATGAGAGAGAGAAAGCAAGGGATGAGAGAGGGAGAGATAAAATAGATATTTTTTAAAAAGTATTAATAATAAAAAATTTAGAAAAAAAATTGATAATTATATTAAAATTTAAGTATCCAAAATATTAAAATTTTAAAAACATAAATTTACATGATAATATAGCTTAAATTAAAATTTAAACAGAATATAAAAAAAATAAAATAAAATACTATAAAAACTGTCAAATAAAATTTATTTTATATTAAATTTATGAAAATTTGGATATAAATATAATTTTTATATTAAAATTTGTATTAACTATAAAATAATGATAAAAAAAACAAATAGCACATTAGACTTAAATAAAATAAAGCCTAGCAAAATCTTCATAGTAAATTATTTATAATTGAAACGGATAAAATACGAAGCACGCATGCATAAATTTATTGTTTAAGCTTGAACGATCTTATTAAATTGAGAAATTATTAGTTCTAAATAAACATCTTAGATATTCGATAGTCGCTTATGAAGCGACACGGGGAACGATTAAGGTTACATTTTAGTGAAGACTCGTGAAAATATGAATAGAGAAAACGTTGGCAGCCATCACTTAGGTAGGTTTGATATTAAATATAATAATTATATGATTAATTATCTTGTATTTGAGAAAAATTTGGTAGGTATATGATTAAATATGTTAAGTATAAGCTTAATTATGCTAAATGTGTGCGTAAATATGGTTTTTTTTCGTACAAGATTCTTTTGCTTGTTTAAGATTAAACAATTTGAATAAGATATTTAGAGTATTTTTTTATATCTATTATTTTTATCTCATATTTATTATTTTTTAATGTATAAGACAAAATTAAATTTTAAAAATTTTGTTGATGATTTAGCTGAAACATCAAAGTCAATGATGGGACTTATCTTCAACCAGCCTCCAAATTAAGGTACCCCTAAGTAATTATTTATATTTCATAATTAGTTAATATTATTTTAATATTATGTTATATTATTTAGACGTGATGACATCTACATGTCATTTTTTGAATAATAATTTTATAATTTTTTAGAATTTTTTTTAAAGCTGACTTCAAATAAATAATTATTTTTTCTATAAAATATCACATAATATCAAGATAATATTAAATTAAATATTTCTGAAATTAAAAAAAATAAAAATAAAAATATAATGATCTTTAAAATATATAATAATTTAAATTTGTCAAAAATAATTGAATCTCATGTTTTGCATAAAAAAAAGAATAGCTAAAAAGTAATTTTTTTTAAAAAAAAAATCAAATATGGAATGCACTTTTATAATTTATAAAAACTTAAAATTAAAATTTTTCCTGAAAGTCGGCCGTAGCCTATAAAATTCATTAATATAAAATATCAAATACAAAAGAAACAATTCTGTAAAAGGATTGCAGAAAAGTCAAAAGGCAGGGACATATCCCTATCCCAAAAAACATCATGTGTAAAGGAAGCAGAAGTGATGTAATGAGCGGCTTGATTAGCCTGTCTATATATGTAAGATATACGAACAGAAGAAAAAGATAATAAGAGAGCAATAATAGCAGAAGTGAAGCTTGATCCCTGCACATTTTTGTGCCTTAAAGCTGTGTTGAGTAAAGTAATAATAGTCTCTGAATCGCCTTCCAACCAAAGACCGTGAAGCTTGCCTATCCACAGTTTAGTTAACTGAATTGCTAGATACGCTCCATATAACTCAGCAACATCAACAGCATAGGTAGATAAAGAACAGCCAAAAGCTTGTATAAGTTGACCTTGACAATCTCGTAAGATGGCACCGGCAGTTGCTTCCCCATTAGGACGAACTGCACCATCAAAATTAATTTTTAGCCAATTGGGAGGTGGGGGATCCCAGGAAGAAGAGGAGTTTCGCGAGCCTAAAAGGCTAGTGGGATCCCAGTTCTCCAATTGGTTAAAATTAAAATTGACTAATTCTATATAGTAAATTTGGGCTGCAATACACCTTGGGTTTGCATAAGGCTGAGCATGCAACTTGTTGTTTCTAGCTTGCCAAATGAGGTAGAAAGCCGCTGCATAGTATTTGGGCAGCATTGAGTGACGATGCTGAGCCTGAGAAGAACCTAATAACTTGAGGAAATCCTGCATAGTAGGAGGGGGGGTTAGAGCAATAGTTGGAAGGCCTTGTACGGGTGGGGCCAGTAATTCATGCAAATAGCCATACACGTCTGTTGCAAAGGAACAACGACAAAAGACATGATCAATATCTTCAGTTTCATTGCAGCCCCATAAACAGTTAACACTAGGAGAAATTCCACGGGAAGCCAGCCAAGAAAAAGTAGGGATAGCTTCATAGAAAAGTCGCCAAAGAAAGGTGCAGAAACGTGGTTGCGTTTTAACTTTCCAAATCCAAGAACCATTAAATGTATGAGTTGAGATAAAGCTATTGTAGACTTTAGAGTTGGGCATGATTCCAGATTCAGAAAGCTGCCAGACTAACACATTTGAAGAAACATTGCAACGAGGCATGAATAAGATACGTTTAACAAGCCAAGAACTAAAATATTGTAGCAACTTGTGTACATCCCAAGCACCATCTGTGTGCAGGAAATCAGCAACCTGAGATGAAATTTCCGCCATAACATTAACATAAGTAGGCCATTTAGAAATAGGAGTGGCAGTGATCCAAGGATCAAACAAAACCGAGCAATGAAGACCAGAGCCAATCTGCCATTTTGTGTGTTGCCGAACCAATTCACCTGCAACACATAATAATTTCCAAATGCATGAATCACCTCTGCGAATTGAGAACAGGGGCTGTCTACCCCCGTACTTAGCTTGAAAACACGAGACCCAAAGGGAGGACTGATTGCTTAAAACCTGAGCTGAAAATTTGGCAATCAAAACTTAACGCCAAAAGTGAAAATGATGAATACCCAGCCCTCCAAGGCATTTAGGAGCAGCAACAGTCTCCCAATTAACATAATGTAGAGAGTGAGAATTTTTGTGACCATTCCATAAGAAAGTTCTAATAATGGATTCGACAATATTTAAGACTGATTTTGGCACATAAGTGTGAGATGCAGAATAAACTGGAACAGAAGTTAAAACACTATTAATAAGTGCAATGCGACCTGAGAGAGATAAATAACGAACTCCCTAAGACGCCATACAGGTCCGAATGCTTGAGATAAGAGTAGCAAAATCAGCCTTAACTGGTTGCCGGTATAATAAAGGGATGCCCAAATACCTTCCTTGTTGCACCTGATGAAAATCCAGTTTATTAACCAACATTCGTATGCGGGATCGTCTCATTTTCTTGCTGAAAAAAATTGAAGATTTGAATCGGTTAATAGTTTGACCAGAGAAATAACAATATTTTTGCAAAATGCCTTTGAATATGATAGCTGCTTTATGATTCGCTGGAGCAAATAAGAGTATGTCATCGGTAAAAAATAAATGAGTGAGAAGAGGCCTATTAGAAGATAAACGAATGCCAAGGAGAGAAGTAGAGACGACTTTTTCAAAAATTGATATCAAGCTAAGCCTTTCCAACGTCGCGGGCCCACATGCAATTTATCACTTATTTTATATAATATTATACATACGCATATTCATTAAATTCCATGTCAGCATCGTCTTCCAGGCTCCAGCTAGCAGAAACGCAGGCTCGTGCTAGAAAGAGCTTTGCAAATCTTTTTCTCAGCTTGATCTCTCGAAACCCTAATTCCACTCCACCTCAGTACCTCACTATCTCCACTTCTCTCACAAACCTCCTGATCCCCATCACACGCCGCATTCCTTTAACTGCGGCGCGCTCTGAAACAGAGTGGACTGGATGTAACGGTTGGATCGGCGGCGCTGCCCACTCCCGCCCGAGCTCCCGCTGCAGGAGGAGGGTTAGGGTTTTCGTCATTCTCGATCTGCGAGCCTGAGGCGAGAGGCTTCGGAGGCTTCTGTGAATCCGGCATTCTCCAGCTGGGAGAGAAATTGCCGGAACGATTCGGCATTGATCTCCAGGAGGTGGATTAGGAGGAGGATATGGGATATGGGATCGTGGTCTAAGCTCGACGGCAATCGTGGGATTGGGACTACGAAGTCTGCGGATCGGCTTGGGATTAGGTAGAGGCGACTGAAGAAGGTCTTCAAACATTGGGCGTGTTGGGGATTAGGGTTAGGCGAGAAGGGGAAGTCGCAGGAATGGAGGGAGGGCTGCGACGGGTGAAGGACGACAATAGAGTGTTGCAATAAGGGGTTTCGGGGGATTCTGACAGAGCAGAAGCCACTGAGACGGAGGAGTAGACAGCGAAGGGTATCGCGGCGGCGCCGTCGGCCGCCGAGGGTAGCGGGAGAACCGGAGAAAGGTGGACGATGGACGATCAGGGAGGTACGGTTAAATTTCACTTCAAGAGCGCATATTGATCGAAAGTTAAAGGCTCCGATCGCATTGCTTTAGTTTTTTAAAATAATACTATATTTTATATATTATTTTAAAATTTTTATTTCATTTAATAAATTATTATAAATTTTTTTATCAAAAGTAATATTTTTTTGATAAAAGTTATTATATTATATAACCAAATTATATTTTTATCAAATTAAATATATATATATAAAATAATTTTAATTATACCTGTATTTACTTAAAATAATAATTATATATTAATAATATATTTAATTATGTGTATATTATTATAAAATATTATGTATATATTTTTATAATATTTATTTTAATTTTAAATATTATTTAATATATATTTTTGTCATTTACACATAATAATTATATATGTGTTATTAATAGATATTTGAAATATAGATACAATTATTATAAAAAATAAATAATATATATTATATTAGTTTTATTTAATTTAATAATAAAGATTATTAATTGACATTATATAAAATAGTTGAAAATAATTTTATCTTTAAATTTACAAAAGTTAAAGCATTTTTTGAAAAAAAAAAATTAGTTTTTGATTATAACTATTTTTTTAGTATTGTAAAAGCTGAAATTTTTTAAATACTATTTTAGCATTCCTTCAGCTTTTAGATATATCAAAATATTTTTTTTCTTTTGTAAAACTTTACCAAAAGACTTTAATTTGAATTTTGGATTAAGTTTTGGAAAAAATGTTATGCAATTTAATAAATTAATCCATAAAATGATCACAGTGAGATTAGCTTGTGTAACATTCTGTGATTCAAATATAGAGATATTGTTAAACTTCTAGAAATTACATGACTTAAACACTTCTTAGAAGGTCATTCATTCTACTGCTACTTTTGCTTAAGTACGCTTAGCTACAAACTTTTCCATCATTAGCCTAATAATTTTACCGCAAAAGGCATCTCTGGTATTTAAGATTACGTTACCTACTATACAACTCAGCATCTTGCTCCCTTTCTTATGTAGGATAATTTATTCATGTTTCCTCTCCACCTAGAAACCTTGTTAGGAGCTGCCTAGCTCCTTATCCTGATTATTCCGATTCACTCATATGAACACCACTCTAGTAATCACTCTCCGCCCTCTTCGATCCCGAGTATCACAAGCCCACCATCTTCCACTTAATTCGTCCTCGAATCAAATCATACTGTGGGAGATTGGCTTTGATACCATATTATAATATCCATGATTCAAATATAAAGATATTGTCCATTTTAGCTTCCGAAATTATGTAATTTGAGTACTTTCCACGAGATCACCCCCACCTTACTACTACTCCAATGTATGCATGTTTAACTATAAAGTTTTCTATTATTAGTTTCACGATTCTTCTCCAAAAAGCTTTTTTACTATTTGAAATCACGTTATCTACTTATAAAGTTTAGGATCTCCTCCTCTTTTTAATATAGGACAATTCATTTCTGTGCCCCTCCACCTAGAAGCTTTGTTAGGAGCCACACTTTATTTGGGTAATTCCGACTCACTCACAAAAACATCATTCTGGCGATCACTCTCCACCTTATTCGATTCTGGGAATGTATTAAACCCGTAATACACTAGATAATTTTGTGGAGTAATTGATAATTAATTAGACTATCTAGCAAAATTCTTAAATTTTTTAATAGAAAAATTCTTAAATTTCGATCAATTATTTGACTAATTATTTAGCTCAAGAACTATCTCAAAATAAACTCATCTTCAAAACTAAGTAATAATGGCTCGTATCACAACTGAAAATTATGTATCTTTTGTCTCAGGTCGCACCTTTAGGAGATATAAAGAAGGCCCTCATTAAAGCAGTGAATCGTCCAGAGAGCATGAAACCTAGCCCACCTTTTACCGGTGAGTTCAGGTCAATTCCGGGCACAGTCGCTCTGTGTCTAAGGACTAATTGTTACACCCTCATTTTTAAGGACCAATTATTCATAAAATAAAAGGCGATTTACAGTCAGAATCACAGAACAAATTATAAGAAAAAGATATCTTTATTAGTTTCAAAACAGAATTACATAAGTTCAAATACTAGGCAGGTCACCTAGAGTATTCTTAGACTAGAATATAGAGAAATAAAGTAATTAAACTGAGAGATAAGGGCAAACTTGGGATTTTACAAATTTTTTCTAGCAATAAATTATTTACTTGAAAAATAACAGTCAGTCACACAGACCAAGTAAACGACTTCCACCTTACCATAGACTGGGTGAGGTCTTATAGCTCAATTTACCAACAGATCGGAATATCAGAATATCTTGTAATATCATTTTGTCACCTTACAATATTATCATGTTTCATATTATGCATATATATTGATATGTATAAATTTTAGAGGTAATTTCACTTAGGCTCCTGAGGTTTACTCGACTTGTCATGCAGGTCCACAATTTTGAAAATATGCCACAGGTCCCCAAAACTTATTGTATAGGTCATTGTGGTCCTTAATATTTATAAAAAGCTTCCAATAAGGTCCAATTAAATATTTCCGTTAAAAATTTCGTTAAATCAAAATTTTAATTAAGAAATCATAAAAAAAATTAATGTGAAATTACAATTGTACCCCTGGTCCTCGCTGTGGCCGGCAGCGTGCGGCCGCCGGTGCCCGCGCGCACGTGGCTGCGTGTGCTGTCGCACACGCCGTGACTCTACGTCGACGCTCTTGCATG
>JAEMOT010003734.1:2376-14404 GCA_019297695.1 Apostasia ramifera | reverse complement strand
AAAAATATTAATTTTATTTCACATCTTACATCAAAATACTTGATTCGAATATTTTGGTCTGAGATGTGAAATAAAATTGATATTTTTATTAAAAATTATTGAGTATGTGAAGTAAAATAATATTTTTTATATTAAAATTTATGTAGAATAATTAAAAATAAATTATTTATTATTATTATTATTTTTTAAATTAATATCATTTTACTCCTAATTTTAGTCCTCAGTTCAAACAAAACCTAAAGTAAATTTTTTTCCCTTGAAGCAGTAGTGGTCAGTAAAAAATCACAAACAAATAATTTTAAATATCAATAATTATATATAACGATTAATTCTAAATTCCATTGTTTTTCAATTTTATTGTATAATGATTTGTGGACAGATAAAGAAAAAACTAGACGTCACATTTTTAAAAATATTAATTTTATCTCAGAGTAATAAAAAAAAATTTATTTTGAGTTTTAGAAATCTAATTAAAAAGGCAAGTGCTTTGATTAAATTCACAAATATTGAGTCAAGCCTTCCATTAATTTGAACCGATTGAATTCAAATTATTTCGCAATTGCCCAAATTTGAGTCGAGATAAACAGGCGATGTTACATGCCTGATTAGTTGAAATCTCTTGCCAAAGGCAAATCCACCAAGAAGGTGCTAAAAGGTATAGCATTGTTGATTGGTTTCAATATTAGGAATTGAGGACGTATCGAAAATCTTCGTGTTACTCATTCAAATCTGATTCCTGACACATTAATATTAATGAATAATTTTACGCTAGGAGGATTAAAGGAAAGATCAAAGCTGAGAGTTGATTCAATATCAGAAAATGAGTTGGACTCAACTTGAAGATCAGAGAGGGAGAAAAAATTATCTGAAGTATTGAAACCAAAAAAGAAAATAAGATCATCACCAATGATGGTGATGAACTTTCCTTAAACAAAGATTTTCAGAGTCATATTTTTAAAATCGATTTTCATGTTGGCATAGAAAATCTGAACAATGAGAGGATAGACAAGGGTATTACAAGAGAACCATTTGGTCCAGCTTTGCCTCTCTATGATCCCTCTGATGAAATCACCAATCCTTTTTAGTTTGACAGACTTCACATTTAAGATGAGAATTTCATCAACAAAGTTGAAGTAATTCCGAGAATTGGCAAATGTAGAAGTAATATTGTTCACTTTAATTTTAGAAAATTACGTAACTTAATGAGTACATTTTAAGTGGTCAACCATTTTAATATTGCTTTAGCTCAATCACATTTAAATATTCAGCTTCCTATTATTAGCCTTACAGTTATACCTCAGAAGACATGTTTATTATTTGAGATCACGAAAATGAGATACGATATGCTCGAGACTAGACCTAAAGAAAGATGATCCAATCAAGTCATATTTTGGGTCAATCGATAAATGGTTGTACGTTTATACCATCGAGCAAGTAATCAATTTCAGAATTTTAAAACTCATGTCGACCCGATATGATTCATTTGCTAGCCTCCAGTGAAATTGAATTGGCAATTTATTTCGTTGGTGGACCGTTTATGGGCTAGTACAACCTTATAGACTTATAGTCAACATGAGTAATTGATCAATCTATTTGTCCTCATCTCTCTCTCTCTCTCTCTCTCTCTCTCTCTCTCTCTTTCTCTTTCTCTGAAGTCACTTTCGTTGAGACGTTAAGATCTCAAGAGCCCTCTCATTTGCTTCCTTTTTTGTGCATGCGAAGGGTTATTTTTTTGTTGTTGAAATAGTATGAATGTAAAAGATAAGAGACAGAATATAGAGAAGAGAGATTGATGTTTAGAAAGACAGGGTTGAAGTGACCTTTAGGCTCTGTTTGGTAATAAAAAAAAAAAAGAAGATGTAGTTAAAATTTTTAGTCATTTTTGAAAAATGTGTATGATGTGAAATAAAGTAAATTGATTATATTAAAAATTGTGTATGATGTGAAATAAAGTTGATTAATTTATTGAGAATTGTATTGGATGTGAAATAAAGTGATTGTTTAATGTTGAAATTTGTGTGAGATGAAATATAAAATAATTTTTTAAGTTTTTTTAAAATAAATTTAAGATTTTGGCCATGGGTAATTTTAGCCATGATTTTTAGGCCATTGCGAAACAGGGCCTTAGAGAGAGGGCCGGGGGTGGGGGAGGGAGAGGAAAAATATTTGAGTTCGGACAGCTCGCCACATCACATTTTCATACCCCTCTTAAATGGCGACACTTGGCAGCGAGCGGCCCACTACAGCTGGGTTCGGAGATCGATGTGTTTGTTATAGGAATAAAAGTACTTGTTATAAATATAAAAGTACTTGTTATAGGCATTAAGGTGCTTATTTATATATATTTATACTTATAACGAGCATATTTAAGCATAAAAGTGCTTGTTATAGGCAAAAATATGCTTGTTATAGATTATTATAGGCATAAATGTGCTTGTTATAGGCATAAATATGCTTGTTATAAACATAAATGTGTTTGTTATAGGCATAAATATGCTCATTATAAGCATAAATGTGCTTGTTATAAGCATAAATATATATAAATAAGCACATTAATGCCTATAACAAGCACTTTTATTCCTATAACAAGTACTTTTATTCCTATAACAAGCACTTTTATTCCTATAAACAAGCACATCGATCTCCGAACCCAGCTGTAGTGGGCCTCCCGCTGCCAAGTGTCGCCATTTAAGAGGGGTATGAAAATGTGACGTGGCGAGCTGTCTGAACCCAAGTATTTTTCGTGGGGGAGGGAGAGGGAGAGCGTAAATTTAACTTGTATGATAATATTAACTGTGGCTTTTTTGATTCGGTTCTCCCATTTGTACCTAAAAGGACTGAGGATGAGATATTATTGGATTTGGATCGAGTACAAATAACTTAAATTTTCAACAACTAATTATAATGAGCCATGTGTGTGCAAGCAACACCCATCGACGAAGCATAACAATTATAATAGATCGAGAAATGGTGTTACTTCTTTTTTTTTTGCTATTTATTTGCTTATACGTAGCAAGAAATTAACAGTGAATATTTGCTTAACTTTCTAGATTCATAGACATATAAAAAAATTGGGATAATTATTTACATGCCACATAATTTAGTTTTATTTATGCCTTATCCATCCATTCTTAGTTAATTATACTATGCATACTCAAAATATTACAAAATTCTACATACACACATTTGAGTTAAAACTTAATCAAAATCTTTTTGAAAAAAAAAATTCTGTTAGTAAATACTTTGGGAGAGGGTGATCGAACAAAGGTTACGCCATAATACTAAGGTATCAGAGAATCAGTTTGGTTTTATGCCAGGTAGATCTACGATAGAAGCCATTCATTTACTAAGAAGTTTAATGGAGAAATTTAAGGAGAGAAAGGAAACTTACATTTGGTTTTTATTGATTTGGAAAAAGCTTATGATAAAGTCTCAAGAGAAGTACTTTGGAGAGTTTTAGAAAAGAAAGAGATTTGCACTGCTTATATTCAAGTTATTAAAGACATGTATGAAGGAGCTGTTACCTCTGTTCGGACACAAGGAGGTTTGACTAAGGATTTTCCTATTACAGTTGGATTACACCAAGGCTCGGCTTTAAGTCCGTATCTTTTTGCTTTGATTATGGAAGTCATGAC
Source organism: Apostasia ramifera (assembly GCA_019297695.1). Lineage (NCBI taxonomy): Eukaryota > Viridiplantae > Streptophyta > Magnoliopsida > Asparagales > Orchidaceae > Apostasia > Apostasia ramifera. The sequence continues at coordinate 10,769 of JAEMOT010003734.1, read as the reverse complement.
TGGACATATCCAAGATGAAGTGCCTTGGTGTATGCTCTTCGCAGATGATATTGTCCTTATTGAGAAAACTAAAGAGGGAGCTAAAGCGAAACTAGAGCTTTGGAGGAATGCTCTAGAATCTAAAGGTTTGCATCTCAGTAGATCAAAAACTGAATATATGGAGTGCACATTTAGTCAAGAAAGAAATACTTATATTGGAGATGTGACAATTGGTGATCAAATTGTCAAGAAGAGTGAGCGCTTTAGATACCTTGGATCAATTATACAAAATGATGGCGAAATAGATAATGACGTTATTAGCAGGATTCAAGCAGGCTGGGTAAAATGGAGAAATGCTTCTGGTGTGTTATGCGATAGAAAAATCCCATCCAAAATTAAGGGTAAATTTTATAAAACTGTAGTAAGACCAGCGATGATATATGGTGCTGAATGCTGGCCTGCAAAGAAGAAACATACAAATAAAATAAATATTGCAGAAATGAGAATGTTAAGATGGATGTGTGGATATACACGAAAGGATAGAATGAGAAATGAGTATATCCGAAAGAAAGTTGGTGTTGCACCAATTGAGGATAAACTTAGAGAAAGTCGACTTCGATGGTTTGGACATCTAAATCGTAGGCCAATTGAAGCTCCAGTTAGAAAAATTGAGTTATTGGATTTTGCCCATGTACAAAGAGGAAGAGGGAGACCAAAGAAGACATGGCAAGAAATTATAAGGAGTGATCTTAGTTACTTAAACTTAGATAAGAAATTGGTAACTGATAGAGCGCAATGGAAACAAAGGATTCATGTAGCCGACCCCACCTAGTGGGATTAAGGCTTGGTTGTTGTTGTTGTTGTTGTTGTAGTAAATCATTAAAATTATATTTTTACTCGTAATGGTACATATTTTTTCTCTTCCTCAATACCACACTAAAGCGTTGATTTGTCCTAAAATCAATTCACGTCGCAAATATCTTCTTCCTTTGCTGCTACCTAAACATTAAGATTTTAAGATTTTCACTCAAAATATATTTAAATATCCTTGAAAATAATATGATGAACGACCCAAATTTTTTGTAACCTTAAAAGTAACATTAAGCTTCCTTTTCTTGTTTAGATGATACAGAGTGGCGTAGGGGCATGTCCCTCCCACTCAATTTTTTGTGCGATTCTTGACGAGGATCGAACCTTTTGTACCTGATGTATCTTTTTTTACTGTTATAGTATTATAGGCTACGGCCGAATTTCAAAAAAAAAAATTGTATACATTCCAAAGAAATATGTTGTATTTAAGAAATGTCATTTAACGCTACCACACCGTTGCTAGATCCCGCCTAAGCATTCGTCACACTCGGGCCTATTACTCGATTAAAACCTAATAATTTTTCGAGGAGGAGATGACCTTCTTTGAAGAAGCGCGTGGATTCAAAGAAAGAGAGAGAAGCACACAGGGACTTGGCTTCGTCTCGCTTCGAATGTGAAGGAAAAGACCAGGATGAGAGAGAGAGAGAGAGAGAGAGAGAGAGAGAGAGAGAGAGAGAGAGAGAGAGAGAGAGAGAGAGAGAAGCTGGGTGGCGTGAGGGAGAATGAGATGATTTAAGCGGTGATGAGGACAGCTCATGCACTAATGTTCATGACCGTGGGTTATGCCCTGCTAGCCCCTCCTGTGGCCAACGCTGTAGCTGCACAGATATGGAGAGGGACAGGAGTGAGAACGGTCTGAGTTTAGGGATGTTACCGATCCGATTTCGAGCCGAGCTAATATCGGCTCAAAATCAGATTGATTATATTTCGATCGACTCAAAATTAACTCGAGCTTGATTGGGTTCGACTTCAAGCAGGTTCGAGTCAATTTCAATCGACTTCGAGCAGATTTCGATTGATTTTCGAGCCGGCTCGAAAATGAATCAAATCTCAATTTTTTTAAGCCGATCTCAAGCCGGGTAAGCTTGACTCGATCCGACTCGAGATCGGCTCAATTTATAATATATATATATATATTATATTTAATATATATTATATACATATATTATATATATGTATTATAATATAAGATATATTTTAATTAGAGCGATTTCGAGCTGGATCGAGTTGAGCTTACCCCGGCTCAAAATCGGCTTGAAATTATTACCGAGCCGAACTTTTAGCTCGTTAGTCGGCTCATTTAGATCGACTCGATTTCAATTCGATCAAAAATCAATTTGATTTTCGATTTTCTATCCATATTAACACCCTTATCTGAGTTTGAGTATAGTCTTTAAGATCTACTCAAGCTCGAGTCGATTTAAGCTGAGATTGTGGCTCAAATTTTTTAAGTTTTATTAATTAGCACGACTTCATTAGTATTAGATTTTGAGTAAATCGAGTCAATTGAAAATCACCTAAAGAATTAAAAATTATTTTGAAACATAAATCAACGTTCATTCAATTTTACACACGAGTTAGTTATATATATATATATATATGCTCATCATATTGCTCAACACATACTTTAACTACAACATCAAAGAAAAAGAATACAAATTTCGCGTAGGTTTATTAAAAAAACATGTCATCTGATTCTCTCCGCACAAAATATTTTTCAAGTAAGTCATTCTTAATAGATTCGATTATGTTTTCCAATTTAATTGTTATTTAAAAAAAATAAAAATATATATATTTAAGTATTTTCAATTAATATTCTAACTTTAACTTTTATTTTTTCTCTATATTTAATTTATAATAATATTTTTAATATATAAATATATTTTTAATTTTTTTAAATAATAAATTAGTACTTATTTGTTTGTAAAGGTCAATTTCAATAACATTAAAATTAAACTTAGTAAAGATATTTTTTATTAAAAATTATAAATAATATGAAATAAAATTAATTATTTATATTAGAATATGTAATGTTTGTAAATAAGATGTAAAATAAAATTAATATTTTATTTTAAAATTATTTATATAATATAAAATATAGTTAATTTTAAATAGGCTAAACAAACAGATTTTTAATGATCAAATTAATAAAACATATCAAAAAAGACACAAAAGAAATGCATTTTGGGTAAAAGGGAGCCAAATGACATATTTTATTTTTGTTGATCTGCATAAAATCATAGGTCTACTTCAGGTGTCTGAATAAAATTATATTTAAAAAATAAATTTCTTATTATCAAAAAGTAAAAATAAATTTCTTACTATCAAAAAGTAAAAAATAAAATTACTAGCTGTGTTAAATTCGAGCTAATTTGATCCAATCATAGCTTAACTTGGCTGTTAAACTTATAAGCTCTAAATATAACCCATGGCATGACTTAATAAATTTAAATTAAGTTCAAGCTAAATATTGATTCTAATATCAAGTATCGACTAATTACCTTTCTTTTAACTACATTTTAGGCTTGTTTGGTTCAAGGCAAAAAAAAAGGGTCAAATTCTTTCAAAAATATTTTTCATTAATATTTTAAATTTATTTAATATTATAAAAAATTTAGATGTTAAAAATCAAATTTATTTCACATCTTATATAAATTTTAATTTTAAAGTTAAATTTTATTTAACTCCCCACACATACTCTAATACAACAATAATAACAACGAAGCCTTAATCCCATTAGGTGGGGTCGGCTATATGAATTTTTTATTTCTATTGCACTCTATCAATTACCAAAATCAGTACTCCTTATAATTTCTTGTTATGTCTTCTTTAGTATCTGTCCCTCTTCCTCTTTGTACATGAGTAAGATCTAATAGCTCGATTTTTCTAATTTGAGATTCAATCAGTCTATAATTTATATGTTCAAATCATCTAAGTCGACTTTCTTTAAATTTATTCTCACACGTACTCTAATAAAAAAAATAAAATTTATTTCATATCTAATATCAACTCTAACAGTAAATTATGTTATTATATTAAAATATTTTTAATTTTCATCTAAAAAATTTCAAAAATATCTTTAGAGAGAGAGAGAGAGTAGGGGAGAGTTTAGAGATAGAGAGAGAATCCAAATGAGCCATGCATTGTCCTTTGTAGGGTATTTTTTGGCCTTGTGTTAATGTGTGATAATATTCTGTTTTTGGCTCTTGTGGGATGGGACATGGGTGGGGCCCTATGACAAGAGCATGAAGGCATGCATGCAGAGGGAAGAAGAGATGGGATATTAATGTGCATGTGTAATATAAAGATGGTAGTGGGTCAGCAGTCAAAGTTACATAATTTGTACACATTGAACATACTCAAAGTTAAATTAATTTTAAAAATAAAAAATATTATTTATATATATATATATATATATATATATGACTACCTTTGCATTAGAATTTCTTAATTCATAATATCTATTTAAAATCTATTGATTATAAATTATTATTATTATTATTATTTAAGCTAATTGAATGTATAAATACATTTATGCATGAGATTTTGACGAAGGGAATGTTTGGTTCAATGTTATCTTGACGTTATGTTATGTTATCTTGGGAAAGTAATTGTTTTGTTTAATGATATCTTTAAATAATCTTCTATAAGATTATAAAATTATTAGTCAAAAGATGACATCTAAATGTCATGACATCTAGATTACATAACGTAACTTCAAGATAACATCGAACCAAACGCCCCCTAAATTATTTCAAGTCAATTCAAAATTTTGGTGCGTAGTTGATTTTAAAATTTTCAATTTGATCTAAAATATGAATAAGAAAAGTTTTATCCTACCTAAGTCAGAGCTATAGGCATGGCTCGTTGTTATTAATTCAAGCTCGATTTGATCCAAAGCTAATCCAACTTTAGATTAATTTTTGATCTTTCAATGAAAAACTATAGTATATATATATTTATAATTAATTATTTAATCAACATAAGTCATAGCCATCCGTCATCATGATCTAGTGGTTAAAAATAAAAATAAAATATTCTATATTGATCAACAAGGTTTGAATGAAAATTATGCACGGATGAAATTCTAATATAGTCATTCCTTGTTTTATTTTAAATTGTCCAATTTCCAGCAAGTTAGATATGCTATCTTACGCGAACTCAAGATTAAGTCAACAAAAATATCTAATTAAAGCAATAAAAAAAACTCGTTATCAAAGTTCGATCAAACTTTCGGTTGATCTTCGACCATCATTGGGAAAAGTTATGTTAGAACCTTCTCTAACACCCCTACTCGAATAGCTCTCCTTGAACAGTTCTAGTCGAATAGCCCTCCTTAAACAGCTCTAGTCGAATAGCCCTCCTTGAACAGCTCTAGTCGAATAGCCCTAATTAAACAGCTCTTTAAGGAGATATCACCAGATTGTATTCTCCATATTACTATGTCAACTCGGTATTTAAGGCAGCATAGAGGTCCACTGCCTAATCATCCTTTACAGGAATAGGTGCCAGACATGACAGACTGTACCCATTATATCTCTTCCTCTCCAAGCTATAAATAAGGGCAGAAGATGAACCAAAAAAACGAGGAGAAACTCTCTCTCTTTCTCTCTTTCTCTCTTATGCATATTTTCTTATTTGGTCTCCATTTAGAGACTCTCAAGCTTCATAAAAGAATGAATTCGATTAATGAATTTAAATCGCCTAGACGGCGTCATGGTTTTTGTCCTAAATACTTGAGTTTTCACATAAAAATTATCATCTTATTTCATTCTATTTTGATATATTTTTTGCATCAACAAGTTAATAGCAGCAAATCCTAGCTACCCATTGCGAGGATTCAAAAACTCTAACCCCCCAGTCAAATTAATTGCATTATGAGGTCAAATAGAAAGCATCCCTAGTCAACGTAAACTGACTTCCTGCCTACCTCATGAAAACAGATCTGAGTTATACACTTACATACGTATATATGATCTAGAGGGTGATCATATAATCTGTGCAGAAATTATATATGTTTTATTAGTGCACATATATATATATATATATATATATATAAATAATATTCTGAATAGAAATATGCTAGCTGTCTAGAGAAATATAGCTTCTGCTGTAAGCCTGTAATAAATAACTGCCATTTACTAATCGCTGCATGCAGCAAGAGGAGTAAAGGATTTGTTTCTGAGCTGCGATAGACAATTCATAGTGATTAAATCACCAAGTCATTAAAAGCACAGCTTGAATGAGAGGAAAAAGGAAACAGTATTCATTAATTTATCAATTTCTACCTCCTGAGGATCAAAAGTCGGTTTGCTCGATCTCAGCCCTACGATTTCTTATAGGGGTGAGAGTTTGACCCAAAGATTGATAATAACTCGATGTTTGAATCAATATTTTGCTCACGTCGATCGAGCTTCACTAAATTTAGTTTATTGCATGCTATATATATATATATATATTAAAAGCACAGCTTGAATGAGAGGAAAAAGGAAACATTATTCATTAATTTTATCAATTTCTACTTCCCTGAGGATCAAAATTAAGTCGGTTTGCTCTCAGCCCTACGATCTCTATAGAGGTGAGAGTTTGACCCAAAGATTGATAATAGCTCGATATTTGAATCAATATTTTGCTCACGTCGATCGAGCTTCACTAAATTTAGTTTGTTGCATGCTATATATATATATATATATAGATAAAGATATAGATATATATATTAAGCTGAGTTCAAACTCTAATCAGATCGAATCAGTTGAGAAAGAGCTTGACTTCATTTTTATTTATTTATCATGATATGATTATTGAAAGATGTAAGATTAATGCATTTGTTAGAGCATCATGTGTTGGGCTCAATTAAGGTTTAAAATTAACACAGAGATTCTCAATTCATTCATGGAATTTGAGTTGGCTCAATATTTAAAGATATAGCTAGCTCAAAATCGAATACCAGTCAAATTAAGTCAGATCGAGCTCAAAACGTTCGAGCCATGATCAAAGCTAACTTGATTAATCAATCTATAAATCAACGGGCTGAGTTTAAGCTATATCTGACTTGACTCGAACTCGTTCCCACCCCTAGCTCTCTAGGTTAGAGAGATAGGGGGTGTGAGGCTTAATAACTGATATAAATTCCAATAAACATCTATCGGAATCTTTGAAGGTTGAGCATGAATAAGCCAATTCATGGAGCTAACAAATCTGAAGAAGTTTGCGCACAAATCCCTACATTTTGCTTCCTTATCTTATATATATATATATATTTCAAGTGCTTTGTATATCTGAACTCTGCTAGGTCATATCTAGCTATATCAGCAACACATATATATAATTCGCTGACTAACACTCAAATTGTGCAGTGCTCTAGAACATCGAGAAGGCTGTCCAACCAAATTAAGTCGTCAAAGCCGAATGCGTGTGATCAGTCGAACAACCTCAGCCAAATAGTGTGCTTGAACAATAGTCACAAACTGGGCCTCTTGCCCTTACTATTAGCTCCATAGCCTTATCCATAAAGTATGATGCTTGGGTGCAGGGCTAAGATAAGGTGGTTGTCATTAAAATATCAGCTAATCGACTACAAGCATGGGCCAATTGTATAGCTGCCACACATACCCTCTCACATTAATGAGGCTTACTTAATCCATTTGTTCTCATCTACTATACTTTTATTATAAATATCTATGCGCACACACACACATATATAAAATAGATAGATAGATAGATAGATATATAGATAGAGAGAGAGAGAGAGGATTTGGTAAAATGGACTTGTGATCATTAATATAGATGTGAAGAATAAAGATAGAATGAATAAAACCCTAGCTAGATGAAGAGGATGGTGTAGGAAATGGGAAATGCATGACATTATATATATATATATATATATATATTGTTATGACGGGAAACAATCAAAAAGTTTTTTACGTGGAAAACCGACTGGCGGAAAAACCACGGCTTCTTTTCGAGGAGGCTTGAAATGTTACTAGAAATCTTTGCTTGGGTTACAGAGTACTCAAAAAGGTTTTTATTTTTGGATCCCCCCTAAAGGCTGTGTACCGGAAGTATATATACCCTCAGCCTGTTCTGTCTAGTCATTTTCAATCGAATAATCTACTGTCCTAGTAACAGCTCAATTAATGCCTGCGGATGGCTAGTATGTGACTCCTGTACGGTGTGTCAGCGGGTACAGCCCGTCGGCAGGAAAACCGCGTCTCCCTCAGAGAAGTACAATCTCCCAACGGTCAGATGTCATGTCGGGTCCTTGTTCTTCGGGATGTTAACCTTTCGACGGCTGATCTGTTCGGGATGATATCTCTCCTGTTCGGCTCGCATACCTTGCTCACGTGGAGACCACGTGGGCAACCACGCGGACGGCCAGGATGAAAAGGCGCGAATCCAATTGCAACATGTCCCCCTGATAGTCATGAAGTGCATTGATGCGCGTGCCCGGTTGCCACGTGTACCGCAGTGATCTATAAATTTTTTTGAAACATAGACCTGGTCTTTTGCTGACCAGAGGAGAGACTGGCGTGATGAACCTCTTC
>JAEMOT010003731.1:84036-105320 GCA_019297695.1 Apostasia ramifera | reverse complement strand
TTCAAAGGCCCAAGCATAAAGGACCAAGCCCAACCTGAAAGCCAAAGCCCAACCTAAAAGCCGAAGCCTGAAGCCTGAAGGCTAAAGCTCAAAAGCTGATGGCCAAAGCCAAAAGCCTCAATGCCAAATCTTGAAGCTAAAACCTTGAAGCCTGAGCTCTAAGCCAGAAGACCTAAACTCGAAGGCTCACATCTGAAGCTTGAATGCTGAAGCCCGAATCCATAAGCCTGAAGGCCAAAAGCTCAAGTCATCCCCGAAACCCACAGCTCCAAGCTCAAATCCCAAAGCCTGAAGCCTAAAACATGAAGGCTCATGCTTGAAGCCCAAAACTCAAATCTTGAAGCCCAAAGTGCAAAGGGACAAGCCGAAAGCCCAATGCCTAACATCTTAAACTCAAAGCCTCAAGCTCAAATCTTGAAGCCAAAAGGTGTAACCTGAAGTCTAGATCCTAACGCTCGATGATCAAAGATCGAAGCTTGAAGCTCGATGAACAATGCTCGATGATCGAAGATCAAAGCTCGAAGCTCGAATATCAAAAGGCCAAAGCTTGAAGCCCCAAGATCAAATCTTGAAGGCCCAAGTCTGAATCCCGAAGCTCAAACACAAAAACCTCAAAGCCCGAAGGTTGAAGACCAAAATTCAAACTTTAAGGCTCGAATCCCGAAGCCATAATTAGCAAAGTCTGAAGCTCAAATCCTAAAGCCAAAGCTCAAACAACCGAATGCCAAATCACAAAAGACTAAGCCTAAAGGCCGAAGCTTGATGACCTAAGCATAAAGGACAAAGCCCGACGGACGAATGCCCAAGGCTGAAGCCCAAAGCCCAAAAGCACAAAGGGTCATGCCTAAAGCCCGAAGGTCCATGCTTAAAGCCCAAAGGTCCATGCCAGAACTCTGAAACATGTAGTCCCAAGCCCAAAGCACGATAGCCAAATCCCAAGCTTGATGCTAAAATTAAAAATCCCAAAGACAGAAATTGCAAAACCAAAGCTTGAAGGTCCATGCCTAAAGCCTAGAACCTGAAGCCTAAAGTGCCAAACCTTTTAAGCCAATGGCCGAAAGCCTAAAGCCCATAGCCTGAAACAAAAAGTCCGAAGGCCAAAAGCTAATTACTGAAGCTTAAAGCCTAAAGGCCTGAAGCCCAAAAGACAAGCCCGAAGGTCAAAGCCTAATGATCGAAGGCCTAAGCTTAAATCCTAAAGCCAAAAGTTCGAAGGCCTAAGTCCGAAGCCTAAACCCCAAACACTGTAAGACTAAGGCCGGGCACGAAGCACAAATACAAAGGCCCAAGCATGAAGGCCCAAGCCTAACCAGAAAGTCGAAGCCCAAAACCTAAAGCCCAAAGCCCGAAGTTCAAAGCCTGATGGCCAAAGCTAGAAGCCTAAAGGCCTAGACTTGAAGCCAAAAGCTTGAAGGACTGAGCTCTAAGCCAGAAGCCTTAAACTTGAAGGCTCAAGTCTGAAGCTAGTATGCTAAAGCTCAAAGACTGAAGGCAAAAAGCCCAACATTAGAAGGTCGAATACCAAAGACCGAGCCCGAAAGCTTGAAGGTCAAAGCTCAAACCCAAAGTTTAAGGCAAGAATTCCAAAGATCAATCCTACAGCCCAAAGCCCAACACCTGAAGCCTAAATCTAGAATCTTATACCCCAAAGCACAAAGTGCGAAGGCCAATGGGCCAATATTGAAGCTTAAAACCTAAAGCCAAATGCCTAAAGCGTGAAGGCCTAAGCTTGAATCCTGAAGCCCAAAGTTTGAAGTCCCAAGCCCAAAGCTTGAACCCCAAATACTAAAAGACTATACCCAGAGCCCGAAGTTCAAATCCTGATGGGCTTTGGGCTTCATGTTGGCGCCTTTAGTTTTTGGGCTTTAGGATTCATGTTTGGGCATTCGAGTTTCGGGCTCAGGTTTGAGCCTTTGTGCTTCATACTTTGGGCTACAAGCTTTGAGGTTCGGGCTGGGGCTTTTGGGCTATTGGCTAAAGGCTTTGGGCTTGAGCTCTGATCTTCAAGCTTCAGGCTTTGGGATTTAGGTTTGGGCTTTTGGGCTTTTGGGCTTTTGGGCTTTGGGATTCATGCTTTAGGCTTAGGCCTCCAAGCTTTTGGCTTTTGGCTATTGGCATGGGCCTTCAGATTTTAGAATTCAGGTTTGGGCCATTGGGCATGGACCTTCTGGATGGGGCCATTGGGTTTAGGCCTTTGGGCTTAGGCCTTTGGGCTTCAGGCTTTCCGTTTAGGCCTTTTGGCTACAGTTGGGATTCAGGTTTGGGCCATTGGGCATGGACCTTTGGGATGGGGCCTTTGGTCTTCGGCCTTCGGCCTTCGGGCTTTAGGCTTCCCATTTAGGCCTTCTCGCTATATTCTTTAGGCTTCGGACTTCAAGCTTGCACATAGAGGGTTCAAATTAGGCCATCAGGATTTGAGCTTTAGGCATGGGCTTTTTGCATTTTGGGCTTCAAACTTCAGGCTTGGGCATTTAGGCTTTAGGGTTTGTGCCTTTTATTTTAGGCTTGGGCCTCTCGCCTTGAATCCCATAGCCCAAAAGCCCAAAAAACAAATGCTCAAGCTTGAAGTTTGAAGCCTAAAGTGCAAAAGCTAATGCCTGAAGCTCGAATCCTGAAGGCCTAATCCTGAAGCTTGAACACTCTATGTGCAAGCCGAAACCCAAAGCCCTATGTTCAAAACCTGAATCCCAAGGCCAAGAGCTTGAAGAACTAAGCCCAAATCCTGAATGCCAAAGCCTGAAGCTCCTTGCCCGAAGCCTTATCCATGAAATCAAAACCCCAAGCTCAAATCCCAAAGCATGAAGCCTAAAGGCCCAAGCTCAAAAGCTAAATCCTAAGGCCTAAAGCCTGAAGCCCAAAGCTTGAAGAACTAAGCCCAAATCTTGAATGCCAAAGCCTGAAGCTCTAGGCCCAAAGCCTCATCCCCGAAACTCAAAAATTCAAGCTCAAATCCCAAAGCCTGAAGCCTAAAATATGAAGGCTCAAGCTTGAAGCCTGAAACCAAAATTCTGAAGCCCAAAGTACAAATGGCCAAGCCAAAAGCCCAATGCGTGAAGTCCTAAACTCGAGGCCTCAAAGCCCAAATCCTAAAGCCAAGCCCAAATGTTGAAGCCTAAATCCTAAAGCTTTAAAATCGAAGCTCAAAGCTCCATGAACAAAGCTCGATGATCGAAGATCGAAGCACGACGGTCGATGACAAAAAGGCTCGAAGCCTGAATCCTAAAAGCCCAAGCCCAAAAACTGAAGCCCAATGACCGAAGGATTAAGCTTGAATCCTGAAACCTGAAATACGAAGGCCGAACACCGAAGCTTGAACCCCAAATACCTAAGGACAATGCCCAGAGCCCAAAGCTCAAATCCCAAATCTTCAAACTCTAAGGCCAAAGTCCAAAGGCTAAAGCCTAAAATAAAAAGCATGAAGCCTAATAACCAATTGCCCATACTTGAAATTTGAATCCCAAAGCGCAAAATCCCATGCCTAATGCTCGAATCCTGAAAGCTTAGGCCGAAAGCTTGAACCCTCTATGTGCAAGCTTGATAACTATAGCCCGAAGCCTAAAGCCCAAGCCTAAAAGGTCATGCCTTAAGTCAAAAGTCCCATGCCAGAAGCTTAAGCTTGAGGCGTCAAGTCCAAATCTCGACAATCGAAGGCCCAAGCCCGCAACCTGAAAGCTTAAGCTTGAGGTAAAGCTCGAAGACCGAAATTGCAATACCGAGGCTCGAAGGTCCATGCCCAAAGCCTAGAATCCGAAGCCTAAAGTTCGAAGGCCAACGTCAAAACCCCAAAGCCCAAAGTTTGAAGCTCTAAGCCTTAACATCGAAGGCCCAAAGCCTAAAGCCTGAAGCCTGAATCTAGAATCTTATAGCCCGAAGCACAAATTGCGAAGGCCAAAGGCCCAATGCCAAAACCTAAAGCTTGAAGGTCTAAGCCCATCGACTGAAGCCGGAAAACACAAGCCCGAAGATGCAAGGCCAAACCTTGAATCCCAAAGATCGAAGGCCTAACCTTGAATCCCAAAGCCCAAAGTTCAAAGGTCGAGGCCCGAAGCCTGAACCACCAATATCAAAAGACTAAGCCCGAAGGCCAAAGCTCAAATCCTGAATCCTGAAAATACAAAGCATAAAGCATAAAGCCCAAAGCCAGAAACCTAAAGACCTAAAATTGAAGCCAAAAAGCTTGAAAGCTTGAGCCAGAAGCCTAAGGCTTAAAGTCGAACGCACAAGCCCAAAGTTCAATAGCATAAGCTCGGAGCTTGAAGCCCGAAGGCAAAAAGCTCAACGTCAGAATGTCGAAGACCCACATCGAGCTAGGATGCTTGAAGGCCGAAGCAAAAACCCAAAGTTTAAGGCCCGACTCCCGAGGTCCAATCCTAAATTTCGAAGGCCCAAGGACATTTCTCAAACATTGAAGCTTAAATCCTAAAGCCCAAAACCCAAACCACAAGGCTTAAAGGCCCAAACCTCAAGCCCAAAATCGGAAGGCTAAAGCCTAAAAATTGAAGCCTAAACCACTAAAGAACAAGCCTAAATGTTGAAGCCTGACAGCCTTGCCTGAAGGCCAAAGCCTAATGGACAAATGCCCTTGCCTGAAGCCGGATGCATGAAGCCTAAAGCTCGAAGGCCCATGCTGGAAGCTTGAAGCTTGAAGTCTAAAGACCAAAGCTTGACGACCAAAGGCCCAAGCCTGATGCTCTAATTCTATTAGCCTAGGCCTGAAGCATGAACCCTCTATGTGCAAGCTTGAAGACCATAGCCCGAAGCTTAAAGTTTGAAGCACGAAGCCCGAAGCCTAATCCCCAAGCCCAAAAGGTCGTACCAAAAGCCCAAAGGCACACTCCGAAAGCCAAAAGCCTGAAGTCTTATCACCAAATCTTGACGACCAAAGCCCCAAGACTGCAACCTGAAAGCCCAAGATTGATGCCTGAATCCTAAAGCCCGAAGACCGAAATTGTAACACCAAAGCTCAATGGTCCTTGCCCAAAGACTAGAACATGAAGCCCAAAGTTCAAAAGCCAAGCTTAAAGCTTGAAGCTTAAATCTCAAAGCCCGAAGGTCCAAGCTCAAAGTTTGAAACTCAAGCCTAAACATTGAAGGCCCTGGCCCAAAGATCAATGCCCAAAGCCCAGTGCCCAATGCCTAAAGCCAAAATCTAGAATCTTATAGTCTGAAGCACAGAGTGCGAAGGCCAAAGGGCCAATCCTGAAGCCAAAAGCCAAAAGCCTAAAGCGTAAAGGCCCGAAGCTTGAAGCCCGAAAGCCCAATCCCGAAGACCGAAGGCTTAGCTAATCTTGAACCCTGAAGCTCGAAGTTCAATGGCCTATACCAGAAACTTAAAACTCAAATACTGAAATACTGTTCCCGGGGCCCAAAGGCTAAAGCAAAATGCCTAAATGCCCAAGCCTGAAATTTGAAACCCAAAGAGCAAATGCCCATGCCTCAAGCTTGAATCCCGATCGCCTAGGCCAAATGCTTGAACCATCCATATGCAAGCTTGAAGACCATTGCCTAAAGCTTGAAGCTTAAAGCTTGAAGTCTAAAGCCCAAATCCCAAGCCCAAAAGGTCATACCAATGACCAAAGGGTTATGTTGGAAGCTTAAAGCTTGAAGTTTTATGCCCAAGTCCGGTGACTGAAGGCCCATGCCTACAACCAGAAGGCCTAAAGCTCGAAGACCAAAATTGCAATAGCAAAGCTCGAAGGTCCATGCCCAAAGCCTAGAAAATGAAGCCCAAAGTTCGTAAGCCAAGCTTAAAGCCCAAAGCCTCAAGCTTAAATCCAAAAGCCCAAAAGCCTAAGCTCGAAGTTCAAAACTTGAAGCCTAAAGATCGAAGGCCAAAGCCCAAAGCCCATGCCCAGAGCCCAATGGCCAATGCCTGAGGCCCGAATCCAAAAATTTATAGCCGGAAGCACATAGTGCAAAGGCCAAAGAGCCAATGTCAAAGACTTAAGCCTCAAGAAAGAGCCAAAGCTTGAAGCCCAAAAGCCCAAGCCCAAAGACCGAAGCCCAATGACTGAAGGCCTAAGCTTTAATTTTTAAGCCCGAAATTTGAAGGCCCAACCCCGAAGCCTGAACCTCAAATACTGAAAGACTGTGCCCAGAGCTCCTTGCTCAAATCCCAAAGCTTCAAACTCTAGGGCCAAAGGCTAAAGCCCAAAATACAAAAAATGAAATGCCAAAATGCCCAAGCCTGAAATTTGAAGCCCAAAGTGCAAAAGCCCAATTTTAAAGATTGAATGCTAATAGCCTAAGCCTGAAGCTTGAACCCTTTAAGTGTAAGCTTGAAGACGAAAGCCCGAACACTATAGCCTAAAGCCTGAATCTCAAAGGCCAAAGGCCGATGGCTGAAGCTTGAAGCCCAAATTCATAAGTCTGGAGCCAAAAATCTGAAGGCCCATGCCCGTAGCTACAAGTCCTGAGCTCAAAACCCCAAGTCCAAAGCCTAATGCCCTAGATTAGAAGGCCAGAACCCAACCTGAAAGCTAAAGCCCAAAAGCCGAAGCCCAAAGCTCAAAGGCTGATGGCCAAAGCCAGAAGCCTAAAAACCTAAGCTTGAAGCCAAAACTTGAAGGCTAGAACTCGAAGCCAGAAGGCCAAAACTTGAAGGCTCAAGTTCGAAGCTCTAAAGCTCAATCCCGAACTCTGAAGCCCGAAGGAAAAAAGCTCAATGGCAGCAGGTCGAAAACCCAAGATTGGACTCGAAAGCTCAAAGGTCAAAGCTCAATCCCAATGCCCAAAGGCTTAAGAACAACTCTCAAAGTCTAAAGCTCAAATCCCAAAGCCCAAAATCTTAAGCACAGAGCCCAAAGCTTGAAAATCGAAGCCCTAACCACTAAATACCATGCCTAAATGCTGAAGCCTGATGACCTAATCCTGAAGGCCAAAGCTCGATTGATGAATGCCTAAGCCCATAATTCGAAGCCCAAGGCCAAAGGGTTAGGCCCAAAACCAAACTCTTGTGCCAGAAGCCAAAAGCTTGAAGTTTTAAGCCCAAATCTCGACAACTGAAAACCCAAGCCTGCAATTTGAAGGCCCAAGCTTGATGCCTGAATCCTAAAGCTCGAATATTGAAATTGCAATAACAAAGCTCGAATGTCCATGCCTAAAGCCTAGAACCTGAAGCCCAAAGTTCAAAGGCCAAAGCCAAATTCCCAAATCCTAATGCTTAAATCTCAAAGCCTGAATGCCCAAGGTTGATGTCCGAAGCTCGAAGCCTAAACGTTGAAGATCCAGGCCCAAAGCTCAATGCTCAAAGATCAATGCCCAAAGCCCAAAGCCAAATGCCTGAAGCCCGAATCCAGAATCTTATACCCCGAAGCACAAAGGGCAAAGACCAAAGGGCCAATGTTGGGCCAATGTTGGGCCAATGTTGAAGCCTAAATCCAAAAGCCTAAAGCCTAAAGCCAAAAGCTTAAAGGCTCGATGCCTGAAGCCTAGAAGCCCAAGTCCAAAGACCAAAGGCCTAACCTTGAATCCCAAAGCTCAAAGTTCAAAGGCCCAACCACGAAGCCTGAACCCCAAATACTGAGAGACTATGCCTAAAGTTCGAATCATGATGGCCTGAGCCTGAAGTTCGAATCATGATGGCCTGAGCTTGAAGCTTTAACCCTTTTTGTACAAGCTTGAAGACCGTAGCCCGAAGCCTGAAGCTCGAAGGTCGAAGGCCGATGGCTAAAGCTAGAGCCCAAATTCTAAAGCCTGAAACACGATAGCGAAATTTCGAAGCTCTAACTTCGAAGCTTGAAGCCCGAGGCCTTAGGTCCAAGTCTGAAGCCAAGCCCAAATCCCTATGTCTGAAGGCTCAAGCTCAAGCCCAGAGCCCGAAGGACTAAGCCCAAAGACCAAAGGCCAAAAGTTGAATCCCAAAGCCCAAAACTAGAAGGCTTAAACCCGAAGGCCAAAGCTAGAAGGACAAAGCCCAAAAGCCAAAATCTCAAAGTTTGAATGCCGAAGCTCAAAGGCCGAAGCTCAAAGTCTGAAAACCAAAGCACAAGCCCGAAATTCAAAAGTCGAACACATATGCCCATAGCCCATAACCCAAAGTCCAATGTCCTAACAACGAAATCTCAAGCCTGAAGCCTAATGCCTAAAGCCACACAGCAGCAACCAAAAGGTCAAAATCTGAAGCACGAAACCCAAAAGCTGAAGCCCAAAGCAGAATGCCTAAACATGAAGTCCAAAGCCCTATACGCGTTGCTAAAAGCCTGAAGCACGAAACCTAAAACCCATAACCTGATGCCCGAAGCCCAAAGCTCGAAGTTCATAACTCAAAGCCCAAAATATAAAGCCCTAAGCTTGAAATACAAAGCCCAAGGACCAAGCCACAATGTCTAAAGCTTAAAGCCCAAATTTCAAATCCTGAGCTTAAACACAAAGGCCGAATCCCAAAGACTAAAGCCCAAGCTCAAAGTTTGAAGCTTAGAGCCCTATAGAGCAAGTATAAAACCCAAAGCAAAAAGGTCCTATAATTGAAGCCTAAAGTTAGAAGCTCAATAATCGATGCCAAAAGCCTGCTACCAAAAGACCCAACACCAAAGCCTGATAATTGAAGTCTGAAACACAAAATTCCAAGCTCGATGCTTGAAACTCGAAGCTCAAAAGCTTAAGCCTGAAGGCCCAAGCAAGAAGCTTGAAGGCTGAAAGCCAACGTCAGATGCCAAGAACCTGAAGCCCAAAGCTCAAAGTCCAGAGGCTGAAAGTCAAAACCCTAAGCCTGAAACCTAAGTCCCCAAGCTCGAAGCTCGAAGCTCGTAGCTCGAAGCTCGTAGTTTAAAAAGCCAAACTCGAGTCTCGAATCCCAAAGTCGAAGACATATGCTCAAACCCCATAACGTGAAACCCAGATCTAAGCATGAAAGCCCAAACCACATGGCGCTAGGCCAGGGGGTGAAAGCTGAAACCCAAAACCCAAAAGTTGAAGCCCGAAGCCTGAAACCAGAAGCCAAAAGCCTAAAGCCCAAAGCACAAAAGCCTAAACTCGAAGGCTAAAGCATGAAGTATGACCCAGAAGGCCCACAACCGAATGGCCTAAGGTCAAAGTGCTCAAAGACCTAAGCCAGAAGTCCGTAGCTCGAAGTCTATGAACACTAAAGCCCAATGGCCTTAGCCTGAAGTCCAATGTTTAAATTTAAAGCCCATGCCAGAAGCCCATGCCAAAAGATTGAAGCTTGAAAGCTCAAACTGGAAGCATGAAGCATGACCCTGATGGCTAACTACCGAATGGCCTAAGGTCAAAGCCAAAGCCCAAAGGCCTAAGCCAAAAGTCTATAGCCCAAAGGCCTAAGCCAAAAGTCTATAGTCCAAAGGCCATAAACACTAAAGCCCAAAGGACTTAGCTTGAAGTCTAATGTTTAAATTTAAAGCCCATGCCTATAGGTAAAAGGTCGAAGGCTCAAACTAGAAGCATGAAGCATGACCCTAATAGCCAATAACCAAATGGCCTAAGGTCAAAGCCGAAGCACAAAGGCCAAAGCCAGAAGTCTGTAGGCCAATGCCTATGAACACTAAAACCCAAAAGCCTTAGCCCGCTGAGATCAAAAGTCCAAAGCCTGAATATCAAATCCCAAACCAATAAAGACCAAGCCTAAAGGATGAAGCCTAATGGCCTAAGCATGAAGGCTGAAGCCTGATGGCCTAAGCATGAAGGCCAAGGCCCAACGGACGAATGCCCAAGCCCAAAGCCTAAAGCCTAAAGCCCAAAGCACAAGCACAAAGGGTCATGCCCAAAGCCTGAAGGCCCATGTCTAAAGCCTGAAACTTGAAGCCTGAGGCCCAAAGCCCGACTACCAAATCCCAAGCTTGACGCTTGATTCCTAAAGCCCAAAGACCGAAAGTGCAAAACCAAAGCTCGAAGGTCCATGCCCAAAGACTAGAACCTGAAACCTAAAGTTTAAAGGCTAAAACCAAAATTCCAAATCCTAAAGCTTAAATCCTAAAGCCCGATGGCCCAGGCTCGAAGTTCGAAGCTCAAAGCCAAAACATCAAAGGCCCAGGCCCAAAGCTCAAAGCCCAAAGCCCAAAGCCCAAAGCCCAAAGCCCAAAGCCCAAAGCCCAAAGCCCAAAGCCCAAAGCCTAAAGCCCAAAGCCCAAAGCTCAAAGACCAATGCCCAAAGCCTAAATCCCAAATACAAAACTTTAGCTCAAAGCACAAAGTCCGAAGGCCAAAGGTCTAATGCTGAAGCCTAAAGTCTTGAAGCCCGATAGCCTAAGCCCGAAGACCGAAGCCCAATAACCGAAAACCTAAGCTTGAATCCTGATGCCGAAGGTTCCAAGGCCCAAGCCCGAAGCCTGAACCCCAAATATTAAAATACTAAGCCCGGTTGGTCTTAGTCGGATGCTTGAAGCCTCTATATGCAAGCATGAACACCAAAGCCCGAAGACCGTATCCTGAATCCCGAAAATTGAAGGCCAAGGCCCAAAAATCAAAGCCCAAACCACTAAAGACCAAGCCTAAATGCTAAAGCCTAATGGCCTAGGCCCAAATGCCGAAGCCTGAAGCTCGAAACCCAAAGCCAAAGTGTTATGCCCGAGGCCCAAAGCATAAATGCCCATGCTAGAAGCCTAAATCTTGAAGTCCTAAGCCCAAATCTGACAACCAAAAGTTTTAATGCCTGAATCCTAAAGCCAGAACGCCGAAATTGCAGTACTAAAGCCTGAAGGTATAGGCCCAAGGCCTAGAACCTGAAGCCTAAAGTTCAAAGGCTAAAGCCTAAACCCTCAAACTTGATGCTTAAATCGCAAAGCCTGAGTGCCCAAGCTTGATGTCTGAAGCTCGAAGCCTAAACATCGAAGGTCTAGGCCCAAAGATCAATGCCCAAAGCCCAAAGCACAATACCTGAAGCTCGAATCCAGAAACTTTTAGCCAAAAGTGTAGAGTGTGAAAGCCAACGGGCCAATGTCGAAGGCTAAAGCCTAAAGCCCAAATGCCCAAGCCTAAACTGTAAAGCCCAAAGCAAAAATGCCCATGCCGAAAGCTCGAATCCTGATGGCCTAAGCCTAAAAATTGAACCCGCTATGTACAAACTTGAAAATTGACACACAAAGATCGTATCTCAAAGTCTGAATTTTGAAGGCCGAAGGCCCATGGCCGAAGCTAGATGCCCAAATTCTTAAACCCATGCCAAAAGTCTGAAGGGCCAAGCCACATGGCCTAAACTCGAAGCTTGAAACCCAAAGCCTAAAGGCGCAAACTTGAAGGTCCAAGCCTAACACCCGAGATCAGAAGACCCAGGCCTAAAGCCCATGCCCAAAGCCCAATGCCCAATGCCCAGGCCCAAAGCCCAAAGACCTAAGAAAGCTTGAAGGCCTGAGCTCCAAGCTAGAAGGCCTAAACTCGAAGGCTATCGATCAAAACACGAATGGACATGCCCGAAGCCCGAGGCCCAAAAGCTCAACACCAAAAGGTCAAACACCCAAGACAGAGCCCGAAAGCTCAAATGTCGAACCTCAAAATCAAAGTTTAAGGCCTGAATCCCAAAGATCAATCCTACAGCCCAAAGACCCAAGCACAATTCTCGAAGCCTAAAGCTTAAATCCCAAAGCCCGAATGCCCAAGCTCAAAGTTTGAAGCTCGAAGCCTAAACATCGATGGCCCAGGCCCAAAGCTCATTACCCAAAGCCCAAAGTCCAAAGCCTAAATCCAGGATCGTATAGCTAAAACCATAAAGTTCAAAGGCCAAAGGCCAAAGGCCCAATGCCGAAGCCTAAAGTCAAAAGGTCTAAGCTAAAAGCCATAGACGGAAGACCAGAGCCTAAAGCACGAAGTTCGAAGGCCAAAGCCCTAACCCTGAACCCCAAACACAAAAAGTCTAAGCCCAAAGCCACTCTTGGCCATGGCGAGCACGGCGGCGCCATCGAGAGGAGAAGTGTTGTCTCTCTTTCGCTCTCTCCTTCGCACCACCGCCAAGTTTCCTGATTACAACATCAGGGAGTACACCAGGAGGAGGACGATTGACGGCTTCTGCGCTAACCGGCTACTTGCTGATCCGTCTTTAGTCACAGCCACCTTCGCTGACTGCAAGTCCCAGCTTGTCATTACCCAGCGTCAGTCTCTCGTGTACTCCCTTTATGTGCCCAAGGTCAAGAGCATCATGGAGATCAAAACTACTGAAGGAGGTTGTTGATCACTCTATTCCCAACTTTCGACATCTTCCTCTTTTATATCATGAGAATTAGGGTTAGTTTCCTGTGAAAAATGATGAACCTTGACATGTTTGATGGATGGCGCTTACGTTTTAAAGGATGGATATAGTTCAACTGATTGCTATGTTTATAACATCTTTCCCTATGAAAAAAAAAAAAGTCTAAGCCCAAAGCCCGAAGCTAATCCCAAAGATTCAATCTCAAAGATCAATGGCCTAAGCCCAAAATACAAAGCATAAAGCCTAAAACCCAAATGCCCAAGCTCGAAGCTTGAAGCCTAAAGCGCAAAATCCTATGCCTGAAGCTCGAATCCCGATGGCCGACGATTGAACTCTATTTGTGCAAGCATGAAGATCGAAGCCCGAAGACTGTTGCTCGAGGCCTAAAGCTGGAAGGCCGAAGCCCGTTGGCCGAAGCTAGAAGCCCAAATTCTTAAGCCTAAAGCCAAAAGCCTGAAGGCCCATGCCCGAAGCCACAAGACCAAAAATCGAAGCCCGAAGCTCAAACCTCCAAGCTTTAAGGTGCAAGCCTAATGTCTGAGATTAGAAAACCCAAGCCCACAGCCCTAGCCAAAAGCCCAAAGGCCAAACCTTAAGGCTCAAAGCATGATGGCCAAAGCTAGAAGCCTATAGACCTAAGCTTGAAGCCAAAAGCTTGAAAGCCTGAGCTTTAAGCCAAAAGGCCTAAGATCGAAGGCTCAAGTCCGAAGCTCGAATGCTCAAGCTCGAAGCTCAAAGCCTGAAGGCCAAATGCTCAATGCCAAAAGTTAAAAGGCCCAAGACCATGCCCAAAATATTGAAGGTCGAAGCTCAAACCCAAAGCTTATGGCCCATACCCTAAAGCCCAATCTTGAAGCCCTAAGACTCAGACACAATTCCCAGAGTCTAAAGCTTAAATCCTAAAGGCCAAAGCCTCAGTTCCAAAATCGAAAGGCTAAATTCATAAAATCGAAGCACAATAGCTCAACGCCAAAAGTTCGAAGGCCCAAGACCATGTTCGAAAGCTTGAAGGTCGAAGCTCAAACCCAATGCTTAAGGCCCAAATCACGATGCCAAATCCTAAAGCCCCAAGACTCGAGCACAATTCCCGGAGTCTATTGCTCAAATCCTAAAGCCTAAAACCCATACCACAACACCTAAAGGCCAAAGCCTTAGTCCGAAAATTTGAAGGCTAAATTTGTAAAATCGAAGTAGAATCCATTAAAGACCAAGCCTAAATTTTGAAGTGTGATGGCCTAAACCCGAAGGCCAAAGTCCGATAGACAAATGACCAACATCGAAGCCTGAAGCCCGATGCCCACAGCCCAAGCCCAAAGGGTCACGGCCAAAGCCTGAAGGCCCACACTGGAAGCTTGAGGCTTGTATTCCCATGCTCAAAGCCCAACGGATAAAGGCCTACTCCCGCTACTAGAAGGCCCAAGCTTGATGCCTGAATCCTAAAGCTTGAAGACCGATGCTGCAAAACCAAAGCCCCAAGGTCAATGCCCAAATCCTAGAACACGATGCCCAATGTTCGAAGGCCAATGCCAAAACCAGGAAGTCTGAGCTTAAATCTCAAAGCTCGAAGCCCCAAGCTTGAAGTTTGAAACTTGAACCTTAGAGCTTTATGCTCAAAGCCCAAAGCTCAAAGCCTAAAGCTCAAAACCAGAGTTTTACATCCCGAAGCACACAATTCAAAGGCCAAAGGCCCAACATCAAGCCTAAAGCATAAAGGTTCAGCCCAAAACTTAATGTCGGAAAGCCCAAACCAGAAAATTGAAGCTCAACGGCCAAAGGCCTAAGCTTAAATCCTAAAGCCCGAAGTTCGAAGGCCGAAGACTAAAGCCTGAACCCCAATTACCAAAAGACTAAGCCCAAAGCTGAAACTGAAATCCTGAAGCTTCAAACTCATATGCCAATGGCTGAAGTTCAAAAAACAAAGCATGAAGTCTGAAACCCAAATTCCCAAGTATGAAGCTTAAAACACAATGCGCAAAAGACCATGCTTGAAGCTCAAATCTTGATGGCCTAAGCATGAAGCTTGAACTAGCTTGAAGACCAAAACCCGAAGACGGGAGCCCAAAGCTTGAAGCTTGAATGCTGAAGGCAAATGGCCGAAACTAGAAGCCTAAATTCCTAAGCCTAAAGCCTAAAGCCTGAAGCTTGAGGGCTAAAGGTGAATGGCCGAAACTAGAAGCCCAAATTCCTAAGCCTAAAGCCTAATGCCCGAAGGCCCAAGCCCGAAGCCACAAGACCAAAATATGAAGCTCGAATCCCAAAGGCCCAAGCTTGAATTCCAAAGCCCGAAGCCTAATCCCTAAATACTGAAAGACTAAGCCCGAAGCCCCAAGCGCAAATCCCTAAGCATCAAACTCAAAGGCAAAAGGCCCAAGCCTAAAATTAAAGGCACGAAGCCTAAAGCCCAAATGCCCAAGCCTGAAGTTTGAAGCCTAAAGCGCAAAAGCCAATGCGTGAAGCTCGAATCTTGATGGCCTAATCCTGAACCTTGAACCCTCTATGTGCAAGCTTGAAGAATGAAGTATGAAGACTGTAGCCAGAAGGCCTTAATGGGAAGCCTGAAGCCTTTGCCCAAACCTGAATCTCGAAGTCCAAAAGCCCATGCCAAAAGCCAAAAGCTCAGAGGCCTAAATCATTAATCCCAAAGCCCAAAAGCCCCAACCCAAAGCCCAAAGCCTAAAACTTGAAGATCAGGGCCCAAGCCCAAAGCCTAATGCCACTAGCCCAAAACCCCCATCCTGAACCCCAAAGGCCATAGCCCAAAGTTTGAAGCATAAAGGCTCAAACCTGAGCCCGAAACTCGAATGCTCAAACATGAATCCTGAAGCCTGATAACTAAAGGCCCCAACATGAAGCCTAAAGCCCATCGGGATTCGAACTTCAGGTATGGGCTTTTGCGCATTGGTCTTCAAATTTCAGGCTTGGGCATTTGGGCTTTAGGCCTTATGCTTTGTATTTTTGGCTTTAGCATTTGGCCTTAGAGTTTGAAGCTATAGGATTTAAGCTTCAGGATTTGAGCTTCGGGCTTCGAGCATAATATTTAAGTATTTTGGGTTCAGGCTTTGGGCTTGGGCCATTAAACTTCAGGATCATGATTCAAGCTAAGGCCTTTAAGCTTTAGGCATTCAGCTTTAGGTTTTGGGCTTCAACATTGGCCCTTTTGCCTTCGCACTTTGTGTTTTAGGGTATAATATTCTAGATTTGGGCTTCAGGTTTTGGGTCTTAGGCTTTGGGCTTCGGGCTGCAGAATTGGTCTTTAGAATTCGAGCCTTAAACTTTAGGTTTGAGCTTCAACCTTCAAGCTTCCAGGTGGTCTTTGGTATTCGACCTTTTGAAGTTGGGCATTTGGCCTTCGGTCTTCGGGCTTTAGCATTCTAGCTCCGAACTTGAGCCTTTGAGTTTAGGCCTTCTGGCATAGAGCTCAGTCTTTTAAGCTTTTGGCTTCAAGCTTAGGCCTTTAGGCTTCTGGCCTTGGCAAGCCTGCAAGCCAAAGCTCAAATTCTGAAGCTTCAAGCTCAAATCCTGAATCCTGAAAATACAAAGCATAAAGCATAAAGCCCAAAGCCAGAAGCCTAAAGACCTAAGGTTGAATCCAAAAAGCTTGAAGGCCTGAGCCAAAAGCCTAAGGCCTAAAGTCGAGTGCACAAGCCCGAAGTTCAACAGCACAAGCCCAAAGGCCAAAAGCTCAACGTGAGAATGTCGAAGACCCACATCGAGCTAGGATGTTTGAAGACCGAAGCACAAACCCAAAACTTAAGGCTCGAATCCCGAAGCCCAATTCTAAATCCCAAAGGCCCAAGCACAATTCTCAAACATTGAAGCTTAAATTTTAAAGCCCAAAACCCGAACCACAACGCTTAAAGGCCCAAACCTCATACCCAAAATCGAAAGGCTAAAGCCTAAAAATTGAAGCCTAAACCACTAAAGACCAAGCCTAAATGCTAAAGCCTAATGGCCTAGCCCGAAGGCCAAAGCCTGATGGAAAAATGCCCATGCTTGAAGCCTGATGTACGAAGCCCAAAGCCCGAAAGCCCATGCTGGAACCTTGAAGACTAAAGACCAAAGCTCGACGGCCAAAGGCCCAAGGCCACAACCGGATGGCCCAGGCAAGCACAAATTCTTAAACCTAAAGCCAAAAGTCCGAAGGCCCAAGCCACAATCCTAAATTTGAAGCCTAAAACCCAAATCCCAAAGGCCAAAAGCCCGAAGCCCGAAGCTCAAAGGCTGATGGCCAAAGCCAAAGCTTAAAGACCCAAGCTTGAAGCCAAAAGCCGAAGCCCGATGCCCGAAAGCTCAACGCCAAAAGGTCGAAGACCCAAGATCAAGCCCAAAAGCTTGAAGGTCGAAATATGAACCCAAAGCTTTAGGCCCGAATCTTGATGCCCAATCCCAAAGTCCGAAGGCCCAAACACAATTCTCAAACTCTAAAGCTCAAATCCAAAAGCCCAATACCTAATAGCCTAAGGCCAAAATTGGAAAGCCAAAGTGCGAAAATCGAAGCCCAAACCACTAAGGACCAAGCTTAAATGCTGAAGCCTGATGGCCTAAGCCCGAAACCCAAAGACAAAGGGTCAAGCTCAAAGCCCACAGGCTAATGCTGGAAGCCTGATGCTTGAAGTCTAAAGCGCAAAGCCCGATGGCCAAAGGCCGAAGCCTGTAACCTGACGGCCCAAGCTTGGTGCCCGAATCATAAAGCCTGAAGACCGAAGGTCCATGCCCAATGTCTAGAACTCGAACCTAAAGCCTGAAGCTTAAACCTCAAATTCTAAAGGCTCGAGCTCAAAGTCCGAAGCTCGAAGCATAAACATCAAAAGCCTGGCCCAAAGGCAATGCCCAAAGACAATACCCAAAGATCAATATGCCTAAAACCCAATGCCCAAAGATCGAATTCAGAATCTTATAGTCGAAAGCCCAATGCCTGAAGCTAGAATCCAGAATCTTATAGCCCGAAGCATCGAGTGCAAAGGCCAAAGGGCCAATGTCGAAGCCAAAAGCCTAAAGGCCCAAAGCCTGAAGTTTAAATGCCCAAGCTCGAAGCCTAAATCTTGAATGCCCATGCCCCCAATGACTGAAGTCCTAAGCTTGAATCTTGAAGCTCGAAGTTCAAAGGCCCAAGCCCAATGCCTAAATCCCAAATACTAAAAGACTAGGCCCGGAGCTCAAGGCTTAAATCATAAAGCATCAACCTCAATGGCCGAAGTCCCAAGACTGGAGCCCAAGACTAAAGCCCAAATGCCCAAGCCAGAAGCTTGGAGCCCAAAGTGCAAAAGCCCATACATGAAGCGGGAATCCTGATGGCCTAAGCCTGAAGCTTGAACACCCTATGTGTAAACTAGAAGACCGAAGCCCAAGGACCATTTTCGAAAACCTGAAGCTCAAATGCCAAAGGCCGATGGCTGAAGCTAGAAGCCAAATTCTTAAGCTTGAAGCCAAAAGCCTGAAGCCCAAGCCTAAAGACATAGGGACTAAGCTTGAAACCCGATGGCCTAATCCCCAAGTTCAAAGGCCCAAGCATAAAGGACCAAGCCCAACCTGAAAGCCAAAGCCCAACCTGAAAGCCAAAGCCCAACCTAAAAGCCGAAGCCTGAAGCCTGAAGGCTAAAGCTCAAAAGCTGATGGCCAAAGCCAAAAGCCTCATGGCCAAATCTTGAAGCTAAAACCTTGAAGCCTGAGCTCTAACCCAGAAGACCTAAACTCGAAGGCTCACGTCTGAAGCTTGAATGCTGAAGCCCGAAGCCATAAGCCTGAATGCCAAAAGCTCAAGTCATCCCCGAAACCCAAAGCTCCAAGCTCAAATCCCAAAGCCTGAAGCCTAAAACATGAAGGCTCATGCTTGAAGCCCATAACTCAAATCTTGAAGCCCAAAGTGCAAAGGGACAAACCAAAAGCCCAATGCCTAACATCTTAAACTCAAAGCCTCAAGCTCAAATCTTGAAGCCAAAAGGTGTAACCTGAAGCCTAGATCCTAACGCTCGATGATCAAAGATCGAAGCTTGAAGCTCGATGAACAATGCTCGATGATCGAAGATCGAAGCTCGAAGCTCGAATATCAAAAGGCCAAAGCTTGAAGCCCCAAGATCAAATCTTGAAGGCCCAAGTCTGAAGCCCGAAGCTCAAACACAAAAACCTCAAAGCCCGAAGGTTGAAGACCAAAATTCAAACTTTAAGGCTCGAATCCCGAAGCCATAATTAGCAAAGTCTGAAGCTCAAATCCTAAAGCCAAAGCTCAAACAACTGAATGCCAAATCACTAAAGACTAAGCCTAAAGGCCGAAGCTTGATGACCTAAGCATAAAGGACAAAGCCCGACGGACGAATGCCCAAGGCTGAAGCCCAAAGCCCAAAAGCACAAAGGGTCATGCCTAAAGCCCGAAGGTCCATGCTTAAAGCCCAAAGGTCCATGCCAGAACTCTGAAACATGTAGTCCCAAGCCCAAAGCACGATAGGCAAATCCCAAGCTTGATGCTAAAATTAAAAAGCCCAAAGACAGAAATTGCAATACCAAAGCTTGAAGGTCCATGCCTAAAGCCTAGAACCTGAAGCCTAAAGTGCCAAACCTTTTAAGCCATTGGCCGAAAGCCTAAAGCCCATAGCCTGAAAAAAAAATTCCGAAGGCCAAAAGCTAATTACTGAAGCTTAAAGCCTAAAGGCCTGAAGCCCAAAAGACAAGCCCGAAGGTCAAAGCCTAATGACCGAAGGCCTAAGCTTAAATCCTAAAGCCAAAAGTTCGAAGGCCTAAGTCCGAAGCCTAAACCCCAAACACTGTAAGACTAAGCCCGGGCACGAAGCACAAATACAAAGGCCCAAGCATGAAGGCCCAAGCCTAACCAGAAAGCCGAAGCCCAAAGCCTAAAGCCCAAAACCCGAAGTTCAAAGCCTGATGGCCAAAGCTAGAAGCCTAAAGGCCTAGACTTGAAGCCAAAAGCTTGAAGGACTGAGCTCTAAGCCAGAAGCCTTAAACTCGAAGGCTCAAGTCCGAAGCTAGTATGCTAAAGCGCAAAGACTGAAGGCAAAAAGCCCAACATTAGAAGGTCGAATACCAAAGACTGAGCCCGAAAGCTTGAAGGTCAAAGCTCAAACCCAAAGTTTAAGGCGAGAATCCCAAAGATCAATCCTACAGCCCAAAGCCCAACACCTGAAGCCCAAATCTAGAATCTTATACCCCAAAGCACAAAGTGCGAAGGCCAATGGGCCAATATTGAAGCTTAAAACCAAAAGCCAAATGCCTAAAGCGTGAAGGCCTAAGCTTGAATCCTGAAGCCCAAAGTTTGAAGTCCCAAGCCCAAAGCTTAAACCCCAAATACTAAAAGACTATACCCAGAGCCCGAAGTTCAAATCCTGATGGGCTTTGGCTTCATGTTGGCGCCTTTAGTTTTTGGGCTTTAGGATTCATGTTTGGGCATTCGAGTTTCGGGCTCAGGTTTGAGCCTTTGTGCTTCATACTTTGGGCTACAAGCTTTGAGGTTCGGGCTGGGGCTTTTGGGCTATTGGCTAAAGGCTTTGGGCTTGAGCTCTGATCTTCAAGCTTCAGGCTTTGGGATTTAGGTTTGGGCTTTTGGGCTTTTGGGCTTTTGGGCTTTGGGATTCATGCTTTAGGCTTAGGCCTCCAAGCTTTTGGCTTTTGGCTATTGGCATGGGCCTTCAGATTTTAGAATTCAGGTTTGGGCCATTGGGCATGGACCTTCTGGATGGGGCCATTGGGTTTAGGCCTTTGGGCTTAGGCCTTTGGGCTTCAGGCTTTCCGTTTAGGCCTTTTGGCTACAGTTGGGATTCAGGTTTGGGCCATTGGGCGTGGACCTTTGGGATGGGGCCTTTGGTCTTCAGCCTTCGGGCTTTAGGCTTCCCATTTAGGCCTTCTGGCTATATTCTTTAGGCTTCGGACTTCAAGCTTGCACATAGAGGGTTCAAATTAGGCCATCAGGATTTGAGCTTTAGGCAAGGGCTTTTTGCATTTTGGGCTTCAAACTTCAGGCTTGGGCATTTAGGCTTTAGGGTTTGTGCCTAGGCACCACGATTCAGGCTTAAACTTTTGTGATTTGAGTTTTGGTCTTTGATCTTTAGGCTAAGGACTTTAGGCTTCGGGCTTTGACCTTTGGGATTCGAGCTTGGGACTTGGCTACGGGCTTGGGCCTTGAGACTTGGGGTTTTGGGATTCAGGCTTTGGGTTTTGACCATTAAGTATTTGGGCTTCGGCCTTTGGGCATCAAGCTTCAACATGGGCATTCAAGTTCATGGTTCTAGCTTGGGCCTTCAGGCTTTAAGTTAAAAGATTTGGGCTTCTAGCTTCAGACTTGGGCCTGAATCGCCTAGCTCAAAGCCTTAAACTTGAAGGCACAAACTTGTTGCCTAATACTTGGAGCCCAAAGGCCATAGGCCAAACTCTGAAGTCTGAAGTTAGAAAGTCTAAGCTTGAATCTGGAAACCTGAAATCCCAAATGCAAAGCCTGATGTTTGAAGTCCACAGGCCCAAGCCTAAAGCCAAAGGCTAGAAGCTTGAAGCCCGATGGCCTAGGTGATGCGGGACAATATGCGTGATGCAATCCTAATTAGAGATCAGTAAGTAATTTAACAGATAACATAAAATTTATCCTAGGAATAATGCTGATGATAATTATGCAATGATCAAGAAATCATAAGGTCGAGAAGTAAATCAATTTCAAATATTTAGAAGCATGCTCAAATAATATTTAACAAATTTACCAACTAATTTTAGGCAACTTTATCTCAACACGTCAGATCTAGGGATACGTAGTAATATAGGTATGCTCGCAAATAGTATCACCCAACAATAATTTAATCGCACAATAATATTCAGATCACACAGGTGAGCAAATCAAATAATCCTGATAACAGACGCCACTACAAGATCTCGAAGATATTCAGAATATTCAGTGGGTGTTCAGATTTACCTCAAGTCGAGACCCGAACACCATAGAGACGAGTCAGGGCGACCCAAAGCGGATGATGCCGAGGCAGACGAGCAGAAGGCAATGGGGAGGTGCGGGTGAACAGAGCGGCGAGCTGAAAATGCGAAAAGCTAGCCGGCCAATGGTGCGGCACAGTCGAGCGAGGCGAGGTGACACGCGGCCGGGCCGGGCGGGGCTCAGCGAGGCGTGGCTGGGAGCGGCGCGGCTAGGCGCGGAGCGGCCGGG
>JAEMOT010003731.1:67151-78014 GCA_019297695.1 Apostasia ramifera | reverse complement strand
TCGGGGTTCTGTTTGGGAAATTAGGGCTGGGAAATTACTTGCAGGGTCCTAAATTTCTGATTGAGCTATAATCGTGATTCAGAAGGCGAGAAAGGTTGGAGAAATACCTTAAATTTCTTTAAGGTATTTAGGGATTTTCACCCAAGGCCCCAACCTTTCCCTTCACCGGGATATAACACACAATATTCAACTCAAAATAATTTCATTCCTGGATTAAGAGAAACAGTACAAGTTCTTGCCCTTATATAGGCGATTACAATAGAATTTCAAATTGCAGAAATAAATACGAAAATAAAAACTGATTACAACATGCCAAATGAGAATAACTAAAAATAGAAGGAAATAAACGAGATTCTCCCAAAATTTGGAATATTCCCATTCAAATCAATAAATTGATTTAAATGGGGATTTCCAATCCACTGATCAGCCACCACTTGTGCCTGCTGCCAAATCTGCAGATCAATCCTCCATCCAAATCGACGCCATGTGCTGAGATCTCGACCATCGAGTGTATACTCTGCCTGAAATAAATCGACGGTCCGATGTCGTCGTGTCCCCACCACTAGGCCTGAAGCCCAATCCCGAAGCTCGAACCCTGAAGGCTCAAGCCTAAATCTAAAAAAAAGCCTATAACCCTAAGCCTTAAGCCCAAAGGCCCAAGGTCATAGCTTAAAGCTTGAAGCTAGAAGCTCGAAGGCCCAAGCTAGAAGCCTACAAGCCTAAGCGTGAATCCTACAGCCCGAAAGCCAAAGTTCGAGGCCTGAAGCCCAAAAGCCTGAGCCCGAAATAATAACCTCAAAATCGAAGTGCAAAGGTGCAAGTGTAAAGCCAAAAACCTAAACCCTGCCAGCCCACTCCTGATGCCTGAAGGCCCATGTCTGAAGCTTGAAGCCTGAAGCCCAAAAATTGAAGTCAAAAGCATGAAGGCCTGAGTTTTAAGCTTGAAGCCAGAAGTCCAAAGCTCGAAGCCCAAAGGCCCAAGGTTGAGCCTGAATATCGAAACTCGTACGCAGAAGAACTAATCTTGAAGCCCAAAAGCTGAAGGCCCAAAAGCCAAAGGTTCTAACCTCAGGCCCAAAGGTCGATACCCAAGCTAGTATCCTAAATCCCAAAGGTCGATGCCCGTCGCCAGAAGTCTGAAGCCTAAGGCCTGAAGCCTAAAACCTAAAGGCCCAATCCCAAACCTTGAAGCTTGAAACTCAATCATCTAAGCTAAAGTTTAAAACTTGAAGCCTGAAGCCCATAGTCTAAAAACCATAATCAGAAGCCTAAAGGCCCAGCCCAAAACCTGAAGGCCCAAGCCCAAAGCTAGTAGCTCAAACCCTGAAGCCTAAAACTCAAAGTAACTAGCCTAAAGCATGAAACCTGAAGTCACAAGCCCATTACCTGAAGGCGAAAGTGTGAAGCTTGAAGCCCAAAGCCTAAAAGCCTAAGTCTGAAGCTCAAATCTCAATTGCTCAAATGCCCAATCCTGAAGACCAAAGTCAGTAGGCACAAACATGAATCCCTAGGCCGAAAGCCTGAAGGCTTAATCCCAAAGCTTGAAGTCCAATGTCTGAATGCCCAAGCCTAAAGCTCGAAGCTTGCACGAGGCTCGAAGCCTAGTGCCTAAAGGCACAACCTCGAAGCTTAAAGCCTTAAGCCTAATGCTCAAAGTCGAAGGCATAAACCCAAAGCTCGAAGGCCGAATGTCAAAGCCTGAAGGCCGAATGTCAAAGCCCGAAAGCCAAAAGTCAAAGTCCGAAGGTTGAAGGCCAAAACCTGAGGTTCAATGCCTAAAGCTCAAAGCATGAAGGCCAAAGCCTGAAGCCTGTAGCTCGAT
This sequence comes from Apostasia ramifera, assembly GCA_019297695.1. NCBI lineage: Eukaryota > Viridiplantae > Streptophyta > Magnoliopsida > Asparagales > Orchidaceae > Apostasia > Apostasia ramifera. The sequence continues at coordinate 76,192 of JAEMOT010003731.1, read as the reverse complement.
GGGCTTCTAGTTTGCACAAAGAGGGTTCAAGCTTCAGGCTTATGCCATTAGGATTCGTGCTTAATGCATGGGCTTTTGCGCTTTGATCTTCAAGATTTGGGTTTGGGCATTTGGGCTTTTAGCTTCATGCTTTGTGTTTAGTCTTGGAACTTCGGCCTTTAAGGTTGAAGCTTCAGGATTTAAGCATCGAGCTCCGGGCTTAGTCCTTTAGTGTTTGGGATTTAGGCTTTGGGCTTGGGCCTTCGAACTTAGAGTTTCAGGATTCAAGCTTAGGCCATCGATCGTTAGGCTTCGGTCTTCAGGCTTGGGCTTTTGGCCTCAGGCCTTTAGGCTTTAGGATTCAACATTTAGGCTTTAGGCTTTCGAACTTGTCGCTACAGGCATGGTCCTTCGGACTTTTGGCTTTGGGCTTAAGAATTTGGGTTATAACCTGAAGCATAGAGTGTGAAGGCCAATGGGCCAATCTCAAAGCCAAAAGCCTAAAGCCTAAAGCCTAAAGCCTAAAGCTTAAAGCCTGAAGCTTGATGTTGGAAAGCCCAAGCTCGAAGACCCAATCCCAATGACCAAAGGCTTAGCTAAGCTTGAACCCTAAAGCCCAAACTTCAATGGCCTAACCCTGAAACCTGAACCCCAAATACTGAAATACTATGCTCAGAGCCTGAAGCTAAAATCCTGAAGCTTCAAACTCTAAGGCCAAAGGCTAAAGCCTAATAACCAAATGCCCAAGCCTGAAATTTGAAGCCCAAACAGCAAAAGCCCATGCCTCAAGCTCAAATCCTATCGCTTTGGCTGGATGCTTGAACCCTCTATGTACAAGCTTGAAGACCGTTACTCAAAGCTTGAAGCTTGAAGCTCGAAGCCCGAAGCCAAAATCCCAAACCCAAAAGGTCATACCAAAGACCAAAGGGTTCTGCTGGAAGCTTAAAGCTTGAAGTTTGACACCCAAATCCTGATGACTGAAAGCCCATGCTTACAACCAGAAGGCCTAAAACCCAAAGACCAAAAATGGAATAGCAAAGCTTGAAGGACCATACCCAAAGCCTAAAAGATAAAGCCCAAAGTTCGTAAGCCAAGCTTAAAGCCAGAAGCCTCAAGCTAAAATCTAAAAGCCTGAAGGCCTAAGCTCGAACTTCGAAAAACTCAGAGACTAAACATTGAAGACCAAAGCCCAATGCCTAAAGCCTAAAGCCCAATGGCCAATGACTGAAGCTCAAATCCAAAATCTTATAGCCCGAAGCATAGAGTGCAAAGGCCAAAGGGCCAATGTTGAAGCCTAAAGCCTAAAGCTTAAAGGCCCGAAGTTTTAAGCCCGAAAGCCCAAGCCCAAATACTGAAGCCCAATGACCGAAGGCTTAAGCTTGAATCTTGAAGTCTAAAGTTCGAAGGCCCAACCCCGAAGCCTGAACCCTAAATACTGAAAGACTGTGCTCGAAGCCCCATAGCCTAAATACAAAACATGAAGCCTAATGCAAAAATGCCAAAGCATGAATTTTGAAGCCCAAAGAGCAAAAGCCCTTGTTTGAAGTTTGAATGCTAATGGCCTAAGCCTGAAGCTTGAATCCTTTAAGTGCAGACTTGAAGATGAAAGCCCGAACACCGTAGCCCGAAGCCTGAAGCTCGAAGGCCGAAGGTAGATGGCCGAAGCTAGAAGCCTAAATTCTTAAGCCTGAAGCCAAAAATCTGAAGGCCCATGCTCGTAGAGCTCGAAATCTCGAAGGTTGAATCTCGAACCCAAAGCTTAAGTCCCAAATTCCAAAGCCCAATCCCATTGCCTGAAGGCACAAGGACAACTCCCAAAGTTAAAGCTCAAATCATAAAGCCCAAAATCTGAAGCACGGAGCCCAAAGGCCAAAGCCTGAAAATCGAAGCCCAAACAACTAAAAACAAAGCCTAAATACTGAAGCCTACTGACCTAATCCCAAAGGCCAAAGCCTCATTGATGAATGCCTAAGCCAGAAGCCTAAAGCCTGAAGCCCGAAGCCCCAGGCCAAAGGGTCAGGCCCTTAGCCTCTGTGTCTTTAAACTTGGGCTTCAAACTTTTGGCTTCAGGCTTAAAAATTTGGGCTTCTAGCTTCGGCCATCAACCTTTGGCATTTGAGCTTCAGGTTTTTTGAAATGGTCCTTGGGCTTCAGTCTTCTAGTTTACACATAGTGTTCAAGATTCAGGCTTAGGCCATCAGGATTCATTCTTCATGTATGGGCTTTTGCACTTTGGGCTCCAAGCTTCTGGCTTGGGCATTTGGGCTTTAGGCTTGGGCTCCAATCTTGTGACTTCGGCCATTGAGGTTGAAGCTTCATGATTTCAGCCTTGAGCTCCTGGCCTAGTCTTTTAGTATTTGGGATTTAGGCATCAGGCTTGGGCCTTTGAACTTCGAGCTTCAAGATTCAAGCTTAGGCCTTCGGTCATTGTGGGCTTGGGCATTCGAGCTTTAGGCTTTGAGCTTGGGCATTTCAGCTTCAAGCTTTGGGCCCTTAGGCTTTTGGCTTCGACATTGGCCCTTTGGCCTTCGCACTCAATGCTTTGGGCTATAAGATTCTGGATTCAAGCTTCAAGCATTGGGCTTTGGGCTATAAGATTTTGGATTCGAGATTTGGGCATTGGGCTTTGGGCATATTGATCTTTGGGCATTATCTTTGGGCCTGGCTTTTGATGTTTAGGCTTCGAGCTTTGGACTTTGAGCTTGAGCCTTTAGAACTTGAGGTTTAAGCTTTAGGCTTTAGGTTTGAGTTCTAGACATTGGGCATTAACCTTCGGTCTTCAGGCTTTATGATTCAGGCACCAAGCTTGGGCCGTCAGGTTATAGGCTTCGGCCTTTGGCCATCGGGCTTTGCGCTTTAGACTTCAAGCTACAGGCTTCCAGCATTGGTGTGCCGGCCTTAGGTTTCATGTTTTGGCCTTCGAGATGCAGGCTTCATGCTTAAGGCTTTGTGGTGGGGACATAACGACATCGGACTGTCGATTTATTTCAGGCAGAGTATACACTCGACGGCCGAGATCTCAGCACATGACGTCGATCTGGATGGAGGATTGATCTGCAGATTTGGCAGCAGGCACGAGTGGTGGCTGATCGTGGATTGGAAATCCCCATTTAAATTAATTTATTGATTTGAATGGGAATATTCTAAATTTTGGGAGGATCTCGTTTATTTCCTTCTATTTTTAGTTATTCGCATTTGGCATGTTGTAATCAATTTTTATTTTCGCATTTATTTCTGTAATTTGAAATTCTATTGTAATCGCCTATATAAGGGCAAGAACTTGTACTGTTATAGCCCAAAAGACAAGCCCTTCCCGTGCGGCAGCCCTCGTCCTGTTCGGCCCTGCAACACCACCACCTCGAGCGCCCGCCTCCGACGCCACCTTCGCGTCTCCCGCCTCCACCTTCGCGCCTCCCGCCAACCATCGGCTAACGCCGGTGACTTCCTTGTCGGCGTCGGTCAGATCCGCTCCGCCCGCGTCATATGCTCGCTCGGTCGCGCCTCGCTCACCCGCGCCACGTCGCGCCACCGTCCAGTGAGCCCACTAACCTTCGGGGAAACACCTCTGCATTCTCAGCTCGCCGCTCTGTTGATCCGCACCCCCGCATTGCCTTCTGCTCATCTGCCTCGACATCATCCGCTTTGGATCGACTCATCTCTATGGTGTTGGGATCTCGACTTGAGGTAAATCTGACACCAACTGAATATTTTGAATATCTTCGAGATCTTGTAGTGGTGCCTGTTATCAGGATTGTTTGATTTGCTCACCCGTGTGATCCGAACATTATTGAAATTGCTGTTGGGTGATATTATTTGCGAGCACACCTATACTACTGCGTATCCCTAGCTCTGACGTGTTGAGATAAGGTTGCCTAAAATTAGTTGGTAAATTTATTAAATATCATTTGAGCATGTTTCTAAATATTTGAAATCAATTTACTTCTCGACCTTATGATTTCTTGATTATGGCATAACTCTTATCAGTAATATTCCTAGAATAAATTTTATGTCATCTGTTAAATTGCTTACTGATCTCTAATTAGGATTGCATCACGCATATTGTCCCGCATCATCTGGTATCAGAGCATGGTTGGAATAGGGTGCATTTAGGCATTTTTATTTCTGTCTGCATATGCCCACTAGGTCTGGTTTAGAATACACTAGGTCTAGTTCCCCTATTCCCATGGATTCAAAACTAGAGACTATATTGACCACTCTCATGGCTAGAACAGACTGTCTGGATGATATAAAAATTAAACTAGATGAGATGAGTGATTGAGTCGCCCGCATTGAGGTTGAGCGATGCACCCACACCTCAGAAATTGAGGTCGATCAGCCTAGGAGAGATCCTACTGTTAGGAGGACTATTCACCAGCCTACTGGTCAGGCTTATGAGCCCCGTGATCCTGACGAAAACTACCTGTGTAGTATTAAGGTGGAAGCCCCCAACTTCGATGGGACATTAGATCCCAAGGCATACCTAGAGTGGGAGGATGGTATGAACCACTATTTTCAGTGGTATACTATGAGTGAACAAAGAAAGGTCATGTTTGCTAAAATGAAGTTCACCTTGCAAGCTAGACTTTTTATTAGCAATGTTGAGAGTCTGCGCCAGCGCCGTGGCCTAGAGCCAATTGAGTACTAGAACGAGTTCAAGGCGATCATGAGGGAAAAGTACGTTCCCATCACTTATCATGATCGACTCCTTGATCAGTGGCAGCTCTTGACTCAAGGAACGTGCTCTGTGACTAAGTACATCGCTAAATTCGATGAATTTATGATGCGATGTGGTGAGGCTGAGAGTCTTATGACTACCTTATCCAGGTTTAAAGCTGGATTAAGGGAGGATATACAATGCGAGTTATATTTACGTCGTGTCGCTACGCTCGAGGAGGCTTATCAGATGGCCCAGGACTACGAGCGATTTCAGAAGCCTTTTGTCCCCCGACGTACTGATACTCGGGAGGGATATACCTCTGTAAGACCAGCACCTATAGGTGTTAAGCCGTCTGCAACTTCTACTCCTGTCAGTCGCCCACCTTTTTCTAGAGAGGAAAAGGGCAAGGCTGTAATCGGTGAGTCCTCACGTGGCAATACCGGACGTCAACTACGTTGTTTCCGGTGCCAAGGCTTTGGCCACATTGCTGCTGAGTGTGCCTCCAAAGCCTTGATGATAGAGCAGGTCCCTTAGGATGCTCCTCTATTTGCTGACGGCATAGAGCCGACTTATGTTGCTGACCCCACATATGCGGAGGAATTTGAGGAGTACGAGGAAGAGGTATGCGATCATACTACTGATTCTACTCCTCTGGGAGTAGTCAGGTGTGCTCTGGCACAACCTAAGGAGAGCGAGGACTGGCGTAGAACATTGATCTTTCATACATATATTAAAATAAATGAAAAGATCTGCAAAGTCCTTGTCGATAGTGGAAGTTGTATTAATGCAATTTCCACTAAGACTGTCTCGTATGTGAGATTGACCGCGGTTGATCACCCGCATCCTTATCAAGTAGCATGGATCGACGCTTCCTCCATCGAGGTTAAGCATCGGTGTCGAGTTCCTATCAGCTTCAACTCTTATCAGGAGAACATTTGGTGTGATGTACTACCAATGGAGGTAGGAAGTGTGATTCTAGGTCGGCCTTGGTTATATGACCTAGATGTTACATTATTCGGTCGCTCGAACTCTTGTGCTTTTAAGTACAAGGGTGATAGCATCGTGATCGGTCCATCGCCACCGCGATTGACCTCAAAGCGAGCAACAGTCGCACCAAAGAAACCCGATAAGAAGAAAGAACTTCACCTAATTAGCGCTAGTGAGGTCGAGAAAGAGATCACATCAGGAGGGTTTGTTTGGGCCGTTGCCATTCATGAACTCCAAGAGGCCCCCACCTCTGAGCACCCACCTGAGGTGATCCCACTATTAAGCGAGTTCACTAAGATCTTTCCTGACGATCTCCCGGATAGTCTTCCTCCTATGCGTGATATTCAGCACGCTATAGACCTTGTTTCGGGATCCACCCTTCCGAACTTGCCTCACTACCGCCTTAATCCTACTGAACATGCGGAATTAAAGAGGCAAGTTAATGATCTATTACGGAAAGGGTTCGTTAGAGAGAGTCTTAGCCCATGTGCCGTTCCAGCCCTTCTTACTCCCAAGAAGGACGGCTCATGGCAGATGTGCATAGATAGTCGCGCCATCAATAAGATTACTGTGAAGTACCGCTTTCCCATTCCCCGCCTAGATGACATATTAGATATGATGGCTGGAGCCACTATCTTTTCGAAGATCGATTTAAAGAGTGGTTACCATCAAGTTCGAGTCAGGCCTGGGGACGAGTGGAAGACGGCCTTTAAAACGAAAGATGGGCTATATGAGTGGATGGTCATGCCCTTTGGGCTATCCAATGCCCCTAGTACATTCATGCGTTTGATGACGCAAGTATTACGATCTTTCATTGGCATCTTTGCTGTCGTATACTTTGACGATATCTTGATATATAGCCAGACTAGGGAGGACCACTTAGACCATCTTCGCCAAATCTTTCAAGTCTTAAGAGCTTACGACTCCCAGACTTTTTCAAAGTCTTTGAGGTATCCTGTGACGCCTCAGGAGTTGGTATAGGTGGAGTCCTAAGTCAAGAAGGTCATCCTGTGGCTTTCTTCAGTGAGAAATTAAATGACATTAGGCAACGATACTCCACCTATGATAAAGAATTTTATGTCGTGGTTCAGGCTCTCAGACATTGGAGGCATTATCTCCTACCCCAGGAGTTTACCCTCTATTCCGACCACGAAGCTCTGAGATACCTGAATTCACAGAAGAAGCTCAACCCAAGACATGCCAAGTGAGTTGAATTTCTTCAAGAGTACACTTTTGTACTCAGGCATAAACCAGGGGTTGAGAATAAAGTAGCAAATGCTTTGAGTCGCCGAGTCTCTTTATTGACTACGATGAGCATCGAGGTTGTCGGTTTTGACAAGCTAAAAGAGGTTTATGCTGATTGCCCCGATTTTGGAGTCATTTACATGACGGTAAGCTCGGGGCCGACTAGTGAGTATCAGGATTACCTCGTCCACGATGGTTACCTTTTTCGCGATCTTCGCTTATGTTTGCCCCAGACTTCTGTGAGAGATTTTATGGTCTGGGAACTTCATGCTGGTGGTCTCGCCGGTCACTTCGGGCGAAATAAGACTATCGAAGCGGTTGAGAGTCAATTTTATTGGCCAAGTCTAAAGAAAGATGTAGCTTGGATCGTTGCCCAGTGTCGAACTTGCGCTGTTGCAAAACAGCAAAAGCAAAACACCGGGTTATATACACCCTTGCCTATTCCTGATAGGCCTTGAGTATTGACTTCGTTCTAGGTCTGCCTCGAACGGTTGCACGACACGACTCAATTTGTGTTGTCGTGGACAGGTTTTCTAAAATGGCGCATTTTCTTCCCTGTTCAAAGACCTCTGACACTTTTAGGATAGCTCGCCTCTTCTTTGATGGGGTTGTTCGCTTGCATGGGCTGCCTAAAAGTATGGTTTCGGATAGGGACGTAAAATTTACAAGCTATTTTTGGAAAACTCTGTGGCATCTCCTAGGAACTAAGTTAAAATTTTCAACCGCTTATCATCCACAGACTGATGGCCAGACCGAGGTGGTCAATAGGAGTCTAGCAAATCTTCTTAGGTGTCTGGTAGGAGAAAATAGTAAGAATTGGGATCTAATTATACCTAGGGCTGAGTTTGCATATAATAATTCTGTCAATAGGTCCATAGGTATGAGTCCCTTTGAGGTCGTGCATGGTTATAAACCTAGGACCCCCACTGACCTTATTCCTTTACTACTGCACCATAGAGTTTTCGAGTCTGCACAATCATTTGCCGAGTATATTAGGCATTTGCATCAAGAGATCAGTAAAAGAATAAGTCTCAGTAATGAGGCTTATAAAAAATTAGCAGATGCTCATAAAAGATTACAGGAATTTTCTGAAGGTGACTATGTGATGATTCGGGTTAGACCCGAGCGACTCCCTTCAGGAGTCGTTAAGAAGTTACAAGCTCGTGGGGCATGTTCGTTTAAAATATTAAAGAAGCTTGGGTCAAATGCATATGTGGTTGATTTACCATCGGATTTTGGGATCAGTACTACATTTAACATTTCAGATCTGGTGGCTTACAAAGAACCAGCAGCAATACCCAGTGATCCATTTGAGCCTTCTTCCCCCATTGAGAGAGAACCTACCCCTGAGAGTCCACTTTCACAGCCTTCCACAAAAAAAGAGCAAATTGAACAGATTCTTGATGATCAGAAAATCTCGACTAGAAATCACGGATATCAGAGATATTTGGTCAGGTGGAAAGGTTTGCCATCATCAGAGGATTCTTGGATCACTAGAGATGAGCTGCAGCAGCTTGATCCGGACTTACTTGAGAGGTACTGCAATGGAGTTGACCCTTACTCGACGGGGTCGAGTTCTTCGCACCCAGGGAGAGTTGGTGGAGACACAACGATATCAGACCGTCGATTTATTTCAGGCAGAGTATACACTCGACGGCCGAGATCTCAGCATATGGCGTCGATCTGGATGGAGGATTGATCTGCAGATTTGGCAGCAGGCGCGAGTGGTGGCTGATCGTGGATTGGAAATCCCCATTTAAATCAATTTATTGATTTGAATGGAAATATTCCAAATTTTGGAAGGATCTCGTTTATTTTCTTCTATTTTTAGTTATTCGCATTTGGCATGTTGTAATCAATTTTTATTTTCGCATTTATTTCTGCAATTTAAAATTCTATTGTAATCGCCTATATAAGGGCAAGAACTTGTACTATTTTTCTTTATCCTGGAATGAAATTATCAAGTGTTTGAAATACTGTGTGTTATATCCCAGTGAAGGGAAGGGTTGGGACCTTGGGTGAGAATCCCTAAATACCTTAAAGAAATTTGAGGTATTTCCCAACTCTTCTCTCTCGCAATTCTCAGTTTCAAGCCGATCAAAATCCAGGCCCCTGCAAGTAATTTCCCCAGCCCTAATTCTTCAAACCGAGCCCTGGCTCGGCCTCTGTCGCC
>JAEMOT010003731.1:13153-67005 GCA_019297695.1 Apostasia ramifera | reverse complement strand
TCCGCTTTGGATCGACTCGTCTCTATGGTGTTGGGATCTCGACTTGAGGTAAATCTGACACCAGCTGAATATTTTGAATATCTTTGAGATCTTGTAGAGGTGCCTGTTATCAGGATTGTTTGATTTGCTCACCCGTGTGATCCGAACATTATTGTGCGATTAAATTGCTGTTGGGTGATATTATTTGCGAGCACACCTATACTACTGCGTATCCCTAGCTCTGACGTGTTGAGATAAGGTTGCCTAAAATTAGTTGGTAAATTTATTAAATATCGTTTGAGCATGTTTCTAAATATTTGAAATCGATTTACTTCTCGACCTTATGATTTCTTGATTATGGCATAACTCTCATCAGTAATATTCCTAGAATAAATTTTATGTCATCTGTTAAATTGCTTACTGATCTCTAAATAGGATTACATCACTCATATTGTCCCGCATCACTTTGGGGATCGAGCTTCATGCTACGGTGTTTGGCCTTCATTTCGGACTTCAGGTTTCATGTTTTGGCCTTTGAGCTACAGGATTCATGCTTAAGGCTTTGGGGATTGAGCATCATGCTTCAGTCTTGGGCCTTCATTTTGAACTTCAGGCTTTAGGCTTGAGCCTTTAGGCTACAGGCTTTAAGCTTGAGCCTTTAGACTATGAGTTTTAAGGTTTAGGCTAGTGCTGATAGAGTTTGATCTTCAGGGTTACGGATCCAGGCCTGGGCTCTCAGGTTTTAGGCCTCAGGGTTGAACTTTGAGGCATTAAGCTTCAAGCCTCAGGCATGGGCCTATAGACTTCACCCTTTGGCTATCGGGCTTTAGGTTTTAAGCTTCAAGCAAGTGCCTTCCGATTTTGATTTTCATGGTTAAGGATTAGAGCTTGGGCCTTTGGGATTCAAGCTTTGGGCTTCAACTCTTGGCCCACAAAGATTTGGGCTTAGGCTTTTGGGCTTCTAGCTTTGGACTTTGAGCTTCTGCTTCAAAAGATGAGCTTGGGCCATTAGACTTTAGGCTTCAAGCTAGGAGCTTATGTCTTCAAGATTCAGGCTTATGCTATGGCTTTCTAACTTCAGGTTTTAGGCTTTAGGTTAGAGATTCGGGCTTAGGCCTTCGAGGCCTGAGGCTTCAAGCTTCAGCTTTTTTGCTTCAGGATTAGGGTTTAGGCAATTGTGCTTCTAGCTTGAGCCTTTGGGCTTTGGACTTCGAGCTACAAGGTTGGGCCTTCTAGCTTTAGGCTTAAGCTTATGGGTTTCAAGCTTGGGCCTTCAGGGTTGGGTCTTTGGACTTGGGTCTTTGGGCTTTGGACTTCAGGCTTAGGCCTTCGGACTTCGGGCTTTAGGCTTCCAACTTTTGTCTTCAAGCTCGGGCCTACGAGCTTTGGGCTTAATGCTTAGGGTTGGGACTTCTAGCTTGGATGTTCAGGCTTTGCATTTAAGGCATTGAGCTTCAGGATTCAGGCTTTGAGCTTTGGGCTTCGGGCTTCGGGCTTTCAGGCTTTGGGATTTGGGCTTTCGGGCTTCGAGATTTAGGCATTTACCTCAGGCCTTCGGGCTTCGAGCTTAACACGTTGGGCTTTGGGCTTGGGACATCAGGCTTTAGGCTTCGCGCATTTAACTTTGGGATGAGATTGTATGCTTTGGTGTTTGGGCTTTGGGCTCTGATCTTCAAGGATGGGCCTTCAAGCTTCGAGCTTAATGCTTAGACCATTGGGCTTCGTGCTTCAAGCTTCTATCTTTGGGCCTTGAGCTTTGTTTCTGGGACATCTGGACACAGCTATAGGCATCCAGCTTTGATCTTCAGGCATAGACCTTTGGCCTTCCAAATTGGGCCAGACATTTTGGAATTAGGCCTTCAGGTTTTGGTCTTTAGCCTTAAGGCATGGGCCTTCAAGGTTCGTACCTTGGACTTGAGCCTTGGGGTTAGGCCCTCAGGCTTCGAACTTTGGGCTTCGGGCTTTAGCTCTCGGGATTCAGAATTTGGGCTTCAGCACTCGGGATTCAGAATTCGGGCTTCAGGCTTCTCCCTTTAGGATTCAAGCTTCATGCTTAAGACTTCTGGGATCCAGCTTCATCCTTCGGGTTTGGGCCTTCTGAGTTTGGGCATTAGCCTTTGGTCTTCAGGCTTCAAGCTTTGGTATTTGGGTTTTCGATTTTGCACTACTGGCTTTGAACTTTGGGGTTTAGTCTTTAGGTTTCGGGCATCGTGCACCGGGTATCAGGCTTTGGGTTTCAAACTTTGGGCTAGGGGCATGAGCTTTTGGGCTTGGTCCTTTGGGTTAAGGCTTGGGCCTTAGGGCTACAAGCTTCAGTATTCGGGCTTTGAGCTTTGGTTTTCGGGCTTCAGCATTCTACTTGGGCTTTCCAATTTCGTGGTTTAGTTTGCAAGCTTGGGCCTTCGAGATCCATACTTCAAGCTTTAAGCTTAAATCTTTGCATTTTGGATTTTGGTCGATGGATTCAAGCTTCAGTATTATAGTTTGGGACTTTATGCTATGGGCTTGGGCCTTCAGTCTTTGTGTTTTGAGCTTTGAACATCGAACTTGGGCCACAGTCTTCAAGTTTCGAGCTTGGGCCATAGGCTTTTGGCTTGGTTTTAGATTATGGTCGACGACTTCAAGCTTTAGTATTATAGTTTGGGACTTTCAGCTATGGCCTTCAGTCTTCATGTTTTGAGCTTTGAGCATCGAACTTGGGCCTCGGTCTTTGTGTTTCGAGCTTGGGCCATAGTCTTTTGGCTTTAGGCTAGGGCTTTCAGGCTTCATGCTTTAAAAGCGTGAGCATTAAGGCTTTAAGCTTTGGCTTTCATGCTTCAGGTTTTAGGCTTTTGACTAATGCCGACAGGCTTTGATCTTTGAGGTTAGGGATACATGCTTGGGCTCTCAGGCTTCGGCTATGAGGCATTGGGCTTTAAGCTTCAAGCTTGGGCCCATAGGCTTTAGGCTTTCGCTTTCAAGTTTTAAGCTTAAGGCAATGAGCTTTTAGCTTCGGAATTCAAGCTTGGGTCATTCAGGTTGTGGCTTTGGGCATCAAGCTTAAGCCTTCGAGCTTCGAGCTTTCAACTTTTGCCTTCAAGCTCTGACCTACAGGCTTTGGGCTTCATGCTTGGGGTTGGGACTTCGGGCTTTGTGTTTTGGGCTTTAGGCTTAAAGCTATGAGCTTCTATCTTCGAGATTTAGGCTTCTAGCTTTGGCTTTCTGGCTTTGGGCTTTAGGTTTTAGTTTAGCAACTTTGGGCTTCAATCTTCGGGGATAAGTATTCGGGCATGGAACCTCGGGGTTTGAGCTTTCAGGCTTCGGCTATTGGGCTTCTTGATTCGAGTTTAGTCCTTTGTTCCATGAGCTTGAGCCTTCAGGATTTGGACTTCGGGATATAAGGTTAGGCCTTCGATCTTCTTGGTTTTATGGTTAGGCTTCGGGCTTCGAGCTTTTGGCTTTGAGATTCTAGCTTCGAGCTTCAACCTTCATGCTTTGGGCTTCATGTTTTGGCCTTCGGGATGCAGGCTTCATGCTTAAGGTTCCAGGGATCCAGCTTCATGCTTTGGTCTTGGGCCTTCTGGCTTTTGGCATGGGCCTTTGCACTTTGAGCTTCGGGCTTCACGCTTAGGCATTCAGGCTTCAAACATTGACCTTCGAGGTTTAGGGTTTAGGTTTCAGACATCGTGCATCGGATATAAAGATTTGGGATTCAAACTTTGGGCTAGGGGAATCAGGCTTCTGACATTGACCTTCGAGATTTAGGGTTCAGGCTTAAGGTTTCGTGCTTCGGTCTTGGGCCTTCTAGATTTGGGTTTGGGTCTCCAAACTTCAGACTTTGGCCTTGGGCATTCGAGCTTCGTGTTGTAGCCACTTAACTCAGGCCCTTGTAATTCGAGATGGGGACTTTGGGATTCAGGCTTAGGCTTTTGGCCCTTTTGATCATCGAGTTTCAAGCTTCGATCTTTGACCATCGGACTTTGTTCATCAAGCTTTGAGCTTTGATCTTCGATCATCGAGCTTCAGGCTTCAGGCTTTAGCTTTTTGGTTGGGCTTGAGTCAACATGCTTGGGCCTTTGGGCTTCAAGATTTGGCCTTCAGGCTTCAAGTTTAGGCCTTGTGGCTTTGGGCTTGGGCTTTGGGCTTTTAGCTTTAAGCTTAAGAATTTGGGCTTCTAGCTTGGGCCATCAATCTTCGGTCTTGGAGCTTCAAGTTTTGGGAAACAGTCTTCGAGATTCAGTCTTCTAGTTTGCCCATAGAGGGTTTATGCTTCAGGCTTAGGCCATCAGGATTTGTGCTTCAGGCATGGGCTTTTACGCTTTGTGCTTCAAGATTTGGATTTGGGCATTTGGGCTTTTGGCTTCAAGCTTTGTGTTTAGTCTTGAAACTTCGGCCTTTGAGGTAGAAGCATCGGGATTTGAGCCTCAGGCTCTGGGATTGGTCCTTTAGTATTTTAGGTTTAGGCTTTGGGCTTGGGCTTCGAACTTTGAGCTTCAGGAGTCAAGCTTAGGCCATTGGTCATCGGGCTTCGATCTTCGGGCTTGGGCTTTCAACCTTCAGGCTTTGGGCCTTTAAGCTTTAGGCTTTAGGCCTTCGAACTTGTTGCTATGGGCCTGATCCTTTAAACTTTTTGCTTCGAGCTTAAGAATTTGGGCTTCTATCTTTAGCCATCGGCCTTTGCCTTCAAGCTTCAGGTTTCGAGCTACGGTCTTTAGGGCTCAGTCTTCAAGCTTGCACAAAAAGGTTTCAAGCTTCAGGCTTAGGCCATAAGAATTCGAACTTCAGGCATGGGCTTTTAGGCTTTAGGATTCAAATTCCAGGCTTAGGCTTTTGAGCGAAAGGCTTCATGCTTTGTATTTTAGGCTTTGGCGTTAGGCCTTAGAGTTTGAAGCTTTGGGATTTGAGCTTCGGGCTTCGGGCATAGGGTTTTAGGCCTTGGGCCTGGACCTTTAGGCTTTTTGGTATTGCAATTTCGGTGTTCAGGCTTTAGGATTCTGGCATCAAAGCTTGGGCCTTCAGGTTGCAGGTTTGGGCTTTCGATCATCAGATTTGGGCTTAGGACTTCAAGATTTAGGCTTCCGGCATGGGTGTTTGAGCTTTGAGCCTTGGGCATGACCCTTTGGCTTTGGGCTTTGGGCTTTTGGCTTCGGTCTTAGGCATTCATCCAATAGGCTTTGGCCTATGGACCCAGGCCATCAGGCTTCAGCATTTAGCCTTGGTCTTTAGTGGTTTGGGCTTTGGCTTTCGATTTCAGTCTTGACGCTTCAGCCTTTGGGCTTCGTGCTTCGGGTTTTGGGCTTTAGGATTTGTGCTTTAAAGTTCAAGAATTGTCCTTGAGGCTTCGAGCATTGGGATTGGGCTTCGGGATTTGGGACTTAAGCTTTGGGCTTGAGCTTCGACCATCAGGCTTTCGGGCTCAGTCTTGGGTTTTGACCTTTTGTCGTTGAGCTTCGGGTCTTCAGGCTTCAGGATTCGAGCTTGAGAGTTCGAGCTTCAGACTTGAGCCTTTAAGTTTAGGCCTTCTAGCTTAGAGCTCAGGCCTTTTAGGCTTCTAGCTTTGGCCATCAACCTTAAAGCTTTAGACTTCGGCCTTTGGGCTTCAGCTTTCAAGTTGGCCTAGGGCCATCTAATCTCGAGCATTAAACTTGGGTTTCAAGCTTCACGTTTAGGCTTGTGGCTTGGGCCTTCCGACTTTTGACTTCAGGCTTAAGACTTTGAGCTTCTAGCTTTGGCCATCGGGCTTCGAGGTCTTCAGGCTTCGGTCTTTAAGCTTGCACATAAAGGGTTTGAGCTTTTTCAAACTTTTGGTATGGGCTTTTGCACTTTGGGTTTCAACTTTCAGGCTTACGCATTTAGGCATTAGGCTTCTTGCTTTGTATTTTAGGTTTAGCCTTTGGTCTTAGAGTTTGAAGCTTTGGGACTCGAGCTTTAGGGTTTGGGCCATCAAACTTCGGACTTTAGGATTCAAGCATAAGAGTTTGGTCGTTGGGATCCAGCCTTTGGGCTTGGGCTTCTCGGCTTTAGGCTTCGGGCCTTTAGGCTTTAGGCTTCGACATTGGCCCATACGCCTTCGTACTCTATGCTTCGGGCTATAAAATTTCGTATTCGAAATAACTATTCCATATCAAATAAGGGTAAAGTGAAATAGTTATTCCATCTAAGTAAACACATCTTCATTCTGCTAATGAACTTACTTGAGATATATTCTACGCCTTTAGAAAAACACAAAAGAAATTTAGTATTTTGTACATTGATTTTTTGGGCTATATGATTTTCGATTCGGGCTTCAAGCATTGGGCGTTGGGTTTGATCTTTGGGCCTGGGCCATTGCTTTTAGGCTTCAGGCATCGGGCCTTTAGGATTTACGCTTCGACATTGGCCCATTGGCCTTCGCACCCTATTCTTCGGGCTATAAGATTCTGTATTCGAAATAACTATTCCATATCAAATAAGGGTAAAGTGAAATAATTATTCCATCTAAGTAAACGCATCTTGATTCTGCTAATGAACTTACTTGAGCTACATTTTACACCTTTAGAAAAACACAAAAGAAATTTAGTATTTTGTACATTGATTCTTAAGGCAATATGATTTTAGATTCAGACTTCAAGCATTAGGCATTGGGTTTGATCTTTGGGCCTAGGCCTCTGATGTTTAGACTTCGAGCATCGGGCTTCAGGTTTATGTTTTGGCCTTCGATCTTTGGGCATCATGTTCTTGGCTTTAGACATGGACCTTTGAGCTTTCGTATTGCAACTTTGGTCTTCAGGCTTTATGATACAGGCATCATGCTTGTCCCATCAGGTTGCGGGCTTGGGCCTATGGCCATCGGGCTTTAGGCTTAGGACTTTGGTCTTCGAGCTTGGGCCATGAGGCTACAACATTGCTTTGGGCTTCAGCTTTCTGGTTAGGTTTGGGGCTTCATGATCGGGTCTTTAGGCTTTGGGCTTCGGCCTTCGGGCTTTGAGTTTAGGCCTTGTGGATTTGGGCTTGGGCTTCGGGCTTTTGGCTTCAGCCATGGGCCTTCGGCCTTCGAGCTTCAAGCTTCAGGATACGATCTTCGGGCTTTGGGGTTCATACTTGCACATAGAGGCTTCAAGCATCAACCTTAGGCCACCAGGATTTGAGCTTCGAGCATGGGCTTTCGCGCTTTGGGCTTCAAGCCTCAGGCTTGGGCCTTTTGGCTTTAAGATTCATGCTTTGTATTTTAGGCTTGGAACTTTGGCCTTTGAGTTTGAAGCTTCGAGAATTGAGATTCGAGCTCCAAGCTTAGTCTTTCAGTACTTGGCGTTCTGGCTTCAGGCTATGGACTTCGAACCTTCGGCTTCAATTCAAGCTTAGGTCTTTTGTTATTGGGCTTTGGCTATCGGGCTTTAGTTTTTTAGGCTTCAACATTGGGCCTTTGACCTTTGGACTTTGTGCTTTGAGCTACAAGTTTTGGATTTGGGCCATAGGCTTTGGGCATAAGGCTTTCGGCTTTGGGCTATAGGCCGTGGGCTGTAGGCCATGGTCTTTGAGCATTGGGCTTTGAGCTTTTGGCCTGGGCCTTCAATGTTTTGGCTTTGAGCTTCGAACTTCGAGCTTGGGTCTTTGATCTTTAGGATTTAAGCTTTAGGCTTTGCAGTTTTGGTTTTAGCCTTTGAACTTTGGGCTTTTGGTTCTAGGCTATGGGCATGGACCTTCGAGCTTGGTTTTACAATTTCGGTCTTTGGGCTTTAGGATTCAGGCATCAAGCTTGGTCTTTGGCCGTCGGGCTTTGGGCTTGGGACTTCAAGTTTCAGTCTTCCGGTATGGGCCTTCAGGCTTTGGGCATGACACTTTGTGCTTGTTCTTTGGGCTTCAGGCTTTAGGCTTCGGGCTTGGGCATTCGTCCGTCGGGCTTTGTCCTTCGTCCGTCGGGCTTTGGCCTTCATGCTTAGGCCATCAGGCTTTGGCCTTTAGGCTTGGTCTTTAGTGGTTTGGGGTTTGATTTTTGGGCTTTGGCCTTTCAATCTCAGGCTTGAGGCTTCAGCTTTTTGCCATCTTTGTTTAGGATTTGGCTTTAGGATTTGAGCTTTAGACTTCGCTAGCTGTGCTTGGGCTTCGGGCTTAGGCCTTTGGGGCTTCAGCTTTGACCTTATGCCTTCTGGCTGTGGGCCATCTGGTTGTTACTTTCCAGTTTGAGCCTTCAAACTTTGGCCTTTTGGCATAGGCTTTTGTCATGGGCTTTAAATTTAAATATTGGACTTCAGGCTAAGGAATGTGAGCTTTAGTGTTCATGGCCTTTAGGTTACAGACTTTTGGCTTAGGCCTTTGGGCTTTGGCTTTGACCGTTGGCCATTCGGTTGTTAGCCGTGTGGGTCATGCTTCATTCTTTCAGTTTGAACCTTCGAGGTTTAGCCTTTTAGCATGGGCTTCTGGCAAGGGCTTTAAATTTAAACATTGGACTTCAGGCTGGGCTTTAGTGTTCATAGACTTCGGGCAACAGACTTCTGGCTTTGGTCTTTGGGCTTCAGCTTTGACCATAGGCCATCCGGTTGTGGGCCGTCTGGGTAATGCATCATGTTTTAGCCTTCAAGTTTGGGCTTTCGTGGTTTGGCCTTTAGGCTTCTGGCTTCTAGCTTCGAGCTTCGGGTTTCAGGCTTCAGGCTTTGGCTTTCAGGTTTTGGGCTGCTTTCACCCTTCGGCCTAGCGCCATGTGGCTTCACGCTTAGCGCATCAGCCTTCACGTTTTTGGGTTCAGGTTTGGGCTTTCGTGCTTAGATCTGGGCTTTGCGTTACGGGGTTTGAGCATTTGTCTTCGGCTTCGGGATTCTAAGTTTGGCTTTTTTAACTGCAGGCTCCGAGCTTCAGTCTTGGGGATTTAGGTTTCGGGCTTAGCGCTTTGACTTTCGGCCTTCGAGCTTTGAGCTCTGGGTTTTGGGTTTTTGGCATCAGACTTTGGCTTTTAGCTTTCAGGCTTCTGGCTTGAGCCTTTCGGCTTAAGATTTTGAGCTTTGAGTTTCAAGCACCGGGCTTGGAATTTTGTGTTTCAGACTTCAATTATCAGGCTTTGGTGTTGGGTCTTTCGGCTTTAGGATTTTGGAATTGGTTGTTGAGCTTCTAACTTCAAGCTTCAAATATAGAACCTTCATGCTTTGGGCTTTAAACTTGCTCTTTAGGGCTTTAAGCTTTGAACCTCGAGCTTAGGCTTCGGCCCTTGAAATTTAAGCTTGAAGCTTTAGACATCGTGGCTTAGTCTTTGGGCTTTGAATTTCAAGCTTAGGGATTCATATTTTGGGCTTCATGTTTTAAACTTAAGGCTTCTAGCTATTGGTTTTAGGCTTCGTGCTTTAGGCTTTTAGCAACACATATAGAGCATTGAACTTCAGGTTTAGGCATTCTGCTTGGGCTTCAACTTTTGGGTTTCGAGGATCAGATTTTGGCCTTCTAGTTGGGGCTGTGTGGCTTTAGGCTTTAGGCCTCAGGCTTGGGATTTCGTGCTTTGGTCATTGGACTTCGGGTTATGGGCTTTGAGGATATGTGGTCAACATTTGGCTTTCGGGCTTGTGCTTAGGTTTTCAGACTTTGAACTTCGACCTTCAGGCATAGGCATTCAAACTTCAAGATTTAGGCTTTTGGGCTTTATCCTTAAAGCTTTAGCCTTTGGGTGAAGCCTTCAAGCTTTAGCCTTCGGGTGAAGCCTTCAAGCTTTAGCCTTCGGGTGAAGCCTTCCAGTTTTTGGTTTTGGGCTTCGACTTTTGGCCTTCGGACTCTAGGATTGAGCTTGAGCCTTCAGACATAGGGATTTGGGCTTGGACCTTCGAGCTTCGGGATTCGAACTAGGGCCTTAGGGCTTCTAGCTTGGACCAAAGGGCCTTGGGCTTCAAGCTTCAAAGTTAGAGCTTCAAAATTTGGCTATCATGCTTCAGGATTTAAGGCTTTTGCCTTCGAGCTTTGAGCACAAAGCTTTGGCCTTTAGGCTTCAAGCTTCTGTTAAAAACTTTGGTCTCAGATTTTGAGCTTCGGACTCTAAACCCTAAACCTCGAACCTCAATTCCCCAAGCCCCAAGGCCCTAGTGCAAAGATTGAACTTGAAAGGCCCAAGCCCAAAGCCCGATGCTCAAGAGCGAAAGCCCAAAAAACTAAAGGGCGAAAGCCCAAAAGCTAAAGGGCGAAAGCCCAAAAGCTAAAGGGCGAAAGCCCAAAAGCTAAAGGGCGAAAGCCCAAGCTAGAAGCTTGAACATTTCAAGGCCTATGCTTAAATCCCGTAGCCTGTAGCCTGAAGTCTAAAGTCCGAAGCCTGAAGCCCGAAGCCCAATGCCCAAATGCCAAATCTCAAAGCTTGTAGCAAGAAGTTCAAAGCTGTTAACGCGTGGCTCCGGTGCTGCATCTCAACCATACACATGGCATTCTAGGAAGTCCAACCCCTTGCTCTTCTTTATCATTATTTTCTCCTTGCAGGAGTCCAACCTCGTGGATGGGGTTTTAATCAACCATCGGGTCCAATGTTCCAGTTGTCTACCAGTAACATCGATGACAGCGTTCCCTAGCTTCACCTGTTACTATCGGCGTGCCACGATCACACTATTTCAGAGGCAGCATGCTTCCCCCTGGAGTACAAACCAAGGATCCGCATGCTTAAGATGACACGGATCCCTAGAAGGATCACCACAATCGAGAAGGCTAAGCTCCTCATCCACTACTTCCAGCTCCCCCAGTGGTCGACAGCGGAAAGACCACCAGGACAAATTCAGCAGTAAAATACTCATCTCCTTTCGGGAAACCAAGGTTCTGCTGCATTGCACCTATAAAAGCCCGTGAATAAGTCATGACAAAGAGGATGAACGAAAAAAAAAAAAAAAAGAAACAAAAAGGTGGTGAAGAAACTAGGGTAGAAGCAGCACTTTTTTTCTTGTTTTTCTTATACTAGAGCCCCATGGGAGGAGCTCTCTCTCTCTTCCTCTCTCCCTAGCTCACTGAGTATTGTACTGGTCTTTCCGGCTATCTCTTCTCTCTTTATAGTGGAATCCTTCACTTGATCACCCGGTGGACATAGGGGATTTTCTCCCCGAATCACCTTAAATCTTTGTGTGCTACTCTGGGTGTCTTAACTCTCTGCGTGCTGCCATCTTCTAAGACTCTCTCTCTTTTTCTCTCTCTTTTTCTCGGGATCTCCCACATCTCATATCAATATTTTCTGGTGCTTTCATTGAGACTGCAAGGAAGATGGGGGCCAGGATGCGCAGAACCAATTATGCCGCCTGCAATACACATACAGGTGAGCCTTCTGTTTGGGCACCTGGCGATGGAGCTTCAGGCTTGACTTCCCACTGCCGCACCGAATCCACTTCTTCTTCCAGAGGCACGCGCATCTCAGGGATACAGGAGATGCTTGCAAACCTCACCGACATGATCACTGGCCTTATAGCCCAGCAGGCCATGATTCTCAGGCAGACCTAGCTAGTCTGCACTGCTGTACTTCCTCCTTTACCGGTAGTGGCTGCTCTTGTGCCTCCTCTACCGATAGCTGTGGCTCCTGCACCTCCTTCGCCTGTAGCGGCGGCTCCTGTACCTCCACCTCCAGTTGCGGAGGTCTTTGCACCCTTGCCACCTATTGTGGCAGCCTCCGTCCAGTCGTCTGATTCCTCTCAGCTACCTAGATGCCCATTTCCCTCTCAAGACGTTCAGCAAAGTCATCATCCGCCACGTCCATTACCACCTCCTGCTTTTCTTCCATCGGCCTTTCCTCGCTGGATGGGATTCTCTTTTCCCAGGTGTTCAGGCCCCCCAGTATGGTCCTGACCCTTTCTTTAGCCCTCTAGACAGCAATGCCCTTTTGCTGACGCCATCCGACTGGCCCCAATCCCAGAGGACTTTAAACTGCCTTGGCTCGAAGCTTATAAAGGCACAACTAATCCTTGTGAGCACATCTAGGGGTTTGACGCTGCGGTTCGCTACCGTGAATGAAGCCGCCAGGTGCCACCTCTTGGCGAATACTCTGAAGGGGGCAGCATTCAGCTGGTTCATCAAAATCTTCAGAGGTAACATCTTTTCCTACGAGCATTTAAAGTGGGAATTGATCGCACGCTTCATCGGCCGAACCCGAATGGTCATTTCTGACATGGTAGGCGAAGGCTGAGGACGTTGATCTTGCTATGGCCACGCACAACTATCGAAGGGGACTCAAGAGTGGGGATCGATCCAAGTCGCTAAACCTGGCCAAACCTCAGAGTTACCCAGAGCTGGTAGCTAGGGCCAGCCAATTCATGCTTCTAGAGGAGCTGAGTCCTCTCCCCCCAATATTTCTGGAACCAGGAGGGAGAAAAAGAGGAAACATTAGAGCAACAAACTCTCGTCCACGATGACACACATGGCCAAAGGTCGTGGTAGAGACGAAGGGAAACCGCTGTATACCCAACAACAGAAGCATTTCTTTTCTCAGCCGCTCACTGAAGTCTACTCAGTGGCCGTAAAACAAGGCTGGGTTCGACCTGCAAGACCCAAACCAATGCCCTCGGCCGGGGTGGATCCAGAAAACTACTGTGAGTTCCACGGGAACTACGGGCACAGGTTTCACAGATGCCGCGCCCTTATAGCTCTGCTCAACAAACTGGTGGATCAGGGCAAGCTGAAGGAGTTCATGCAGATGGCGCCAACCTTCAACAATGCCCAGAATGGAAAGGCCCTCAAAGATATCGGGGCTCCCGCTAAGACTCCATCATCTCCGGACCCCAGTCAGCCGGTCTGCCCTAATCCTCCTGCCACGAAGATGATCAACGTCATCTTTAGCATTGATCCCACTGCTGCTCACCGCCAAGAAATTGAGGTCGGCAGTATCTCACACCAGCATTTTTCCTCCATCCCACTTACTTTCTGCCAAGAAGATCTCCCCTAATTGGGTAATCTCCATAATGACCCAATTGTGATCACTGCCCGCATCGCTGATTTTGATGTTCGGCAAGTACTCCTCGACTTTGGGAGTGCAGCTGATATCCTGTTCGAATTTACCTTCCTCTAAATGCGGCTCAAGGAAGCGAACCTTCTCCGAGCAGGGACCACTTTGCTGGGTTTCTCCGAGGAAAGGGTTCAACTACTGGGATTAATCTCTCTGCCCATCTCTTTCTATGATGATAGTGGCTATGCCATGAGCATGGTGAACTTCACCATCATCAGAGCTAAGTCAGGCTATAACGCCATCCTTAAAAGGACAACTCTCAATTCCTTCGGGATGGTGATCCCCACACCACACCTCTGCATGAAGTTCCCTACCTCCAGTGGCGTTGTCACCATTAGGGAGATGTCAGGCAAGCCACCCGGTGCTTCCAGATCACCGCATAGCTTGTCATCAATCAGCTGGACCCCAAAGAATCCCAACCCATTGTACCACAAGAGGGGGTCATAAATGTAACCTTGGGAGGGGAAAACTCTTTAAAAGTTGTAAATATATCCTCTTTTATGAATGACAAGCAACAACAGACGTCACTGTCTTGCTTTCTGTGTAATCGATGTCTTTGCATGATCTCCTGAAAATATCTTGGGCATTGACAGGGTTATCTACGAGCACCACCTAAACATATCTCCTGATGCCACTCCCATAAAACAGAAGAAGAGAATTATGGCAGGAAAAAGGCAGAATGCCATTGAAGATGAGGTCAATAAATTACTGAGAGCAGGCTACATCAAAGAAATCCAGTACCCACAGTGGCTTACCAATATTGTCATGGTGAATAAGGCTAATGGGAAATAAAAGATATGCATAGGCTTTCGAACGCTGAATCAAGCCTGCCCCAAGGATACATATCCTTTTCCATGCATTGACGCGATGGTGGACTGTACCTTTGGGTACAAGGTAATGAGCTTTCTAGATGCTTTCTCAGGGTACCATCAAATCCGGATAGCTCAAGAAGATGAAGAAAAGACTGTCTTCATTACTGACTTTGGCACGTATTGTTACAATGTTATGTCCTTTGGTCTTAAAAATGCTGGCGCCACTTACCAGTGCATAATCGATGCTGTGTTCAAAGGCCAGAGAGGCAGGAATCTTGAAGCATATATCAATGATATCTTGGTGAAGAGTAAAAGCATAAAGGAGCACCTTGCCGACCTCAAAGAAACACTTGATACTCTCCGAAAATTCAACCTCAAACTCAATCTTGTCAAGTGCACTTTCAGGGCAGTCTCAGAGAAGTTTTTGGGCTACTTGATCTCAACCAGAGAGATAGAAGTCAATCCAAACAAGATCTCGACAATCCTAAGCATGCCCTGTCCCCAAACGGTGAAGAAAGTTCAAAAACTAGCAGGGCAGATCAACAGCCTTGGCAGATTCATATCGAAGGCCGGGGATCGATGTTTGCCATTTTTTTGATGTTTGCGCAACAGCAAAAAGGGCCAATGGACTGATGAATGTGAAGTTGCCTTCACAGAGCTAAAGAAATGCCTTACCTCGGTGCCGATACTGGTGGCACCAAAGAAAGAGGCAGTCTTGTCCCTATACTTGGGTGTATCTGACACCGTGGTCTCAGCTGTCCTTGTCGATGATGATAAAGGGGTACAACGTCCAAGTTGTCACTGATTAGCCGCTCATAAAGATACTACACACTCCTGAAGTTTCAAGGAGGCTTCTCAAGTGGTTTGTCGAATTGGGTGAGTTCAATATCAAATATGTTCCACGAAGGCCCAATCACTGGTGGATTTCGTTGCCAAACATTCTACTTCAGAACCATCACTTGCTAAAAGCAAGGTCGTGCCTTGGTCCCTCCACTTCGATGGTGCATCTAGTTCACAATCCCAAGGGGTTGGAATTCTTCTGACCAGTCCCATGGGAGTTGCCTTGCATCAGACAATAATCCTTTAATTCAGTGCCACCAACAACCAAGCAGAGTACAAAGCCCTCATTGCAGGACTGAGTTTTGCACTCAGCATATCGGTGAAATGCATACAACTGTTCAGTGATTCACAACTGGTCATTAATCAGGTGAACCACACCTATGAAACAAAGGACGAAGTTCTGAAAAAATATTTGCAGAAAACCCAGTCTTTGATCTCTCAATTCAAAGAGTTCTCCTTGGTTCACATTCCCATAGAATAAAACCAAGTAGCAGCTCGACTCACAAAAGGGGGGCTCCCCGACCTCCGCCGACATCAAGTATTCGAAAAGCATAGCTACGAGTGCATGGAGATTCACTTTGAAGAGCATCTGCCTTACTGGATGGACATGATCTTCGATTACTTGAAAAATAGGAGTCAACCTGACAATAGGCAAGAGGCAAAGAAACTATAGTTCGAATGTGCCAAATACGTCCTCATCAATGAAGAACTTTACAAAAAGTCTTATGCCAGATTACTAAGTGCCTGAGACCAAAAGAGGCACAAGAAGTCATGGAAGTTGTTCACAAAGGGGAATGCGGAACCCACGCTCGTGGCCGAAGCTTGGTCATGCGGATCCTACGTCAGGGTTCTTCTGGCCTAACATCCATAAAGATGCTTAGATATTTATGAAAAAATATCTCTTAGTGAGAACACTATGCTGACATGCAAAGACAACCGGCCGACTACCTCATGCTCATCAATTCATCTTGGCCTTTCACTGTTTGGGGGCTTGACTATCTGGGACAAGTGGATACTTGTCACTGTCGACTACTTCACGAAGTAGATAGAAGCCAAATCTCTTGCGCAACCTACTGCTCAGAAAGTTACAAGTGGATACTGGTCGCTGTCGACTACTTCACGAAGTAGATAGAAGCCAAATCTCTTGCTCAACCTACTGCTCAGAAAGTAAAAAATTTCCTATAGGCAAACATCGTCTGCAGATATAGTGTACCCATGGTGATCATTATAGACAATGGTACAACAATTGCCAGTCAGCGGGTTCGGGACTTCTATGGTAGACACAAGATCAACCTCAAGTACACATCTGTTTGACATCCTCATACCAACGAATAGGCAAAAGCTTCTAACAAAAATATTCTGAACATCTTAAAGAAGCGCCTAGACGACGCCAAGACCCTCTGGCCAAACGAACTACCAGGCGTTCTTTAGTCTTAACATAGCTCCGTCTAAAGGTACCCAAAATTCTCCTTTCTCCATGTCCATCGGAATGGACATTGTTATGCCAATTGAGCTAAAACACTACTCTCCTAGAGTAGAGGCTGCAGTCAACTTCAATCCCGAAGATTTTGTAAACCTGGATGTATGATAACAATGATTCACGATGGGTCGACCTGGACCTCCTAGAATAAAGAAGACAGATAGCTGCACTAAAGCACCTGAAACACAAATGCCGGGTCGAACGATACTTCAAGTGGAAGGTCAATCCTAGAGATTTCACTCAGGGCGATCTGGTGCTCAAATGATGATTGCTCTTCCCAAGCTTGAACCAAATTGGGAAGGTCCATATATCGTACGTGAGGTTAATGGGCCCAACACGTATTATCTCATGACCTCTGAAGGTACTCAACTCCCCAAGACTTGGAGTAGAGATGATCTGAAGAAGTTTTATGCTTGAATCAGAATAGCAATCTATCCTCATTCTTTTCACAGTATTCATTTGTACAAATTCATCCGAAAATTATTTGTACAGATTCATGGGACATTTCCTTCCTTGATTCTTTCATCTGTTCAGACATCTTATGTTCTGAGATTCTTATGACATTAATATTTATATTAAGGTATTCATATCATCTGAAGCACGACCAGCTCATCTTTTATTCAAGCATCGTGCGGTAGGTATGACTCTAATCTCTCTTTAGCTATCGTACCTAAGGTTTCCATACTTCGTACATGATGGATACTCATGCTTTATATATGAAGGTCACCGAGCCAAGTTACGCCTTGCAGGCGGGATCTCCCACTGACATTCGGAACCCTTTCATAAGCCCACCTGGCTAACAGAAGGCCAGAAGGCCTGCTCGTAACCTTAGGGCAGTCTCTGTTATCTACTTATGATGCAGGTCCCCCCTAAGCAGAGTGCCTTCGCTTCCCACTAAGATTTGCCCTAACAGAGGTCAGCCTATACCTCAAGTACAAATATCAACTATGATGTTTTAGATGATCCATCCTTTTGGTATTAGGTCAGATAACTACTCCTGCTACTATTGTTACTTCTTTCCAGTGCAGGATTACAAAGAGGCAGGATTCCAAAATAGATCTCTGGCTCAACCCCTCACGAAGGTCAGCCCATACTTCAGGTACAAACATAGACTACGATGTTTCAGACGTCTGTTCTTTTAGTATTGGGTCAGATAACTCCTCTTAGGCTGGGTCCCTATTACTACTATGTGATTTTTCCACACATCAACATAAAAGAATGTGGTTTAAGGGTCAAAGCTCTAAATACTCTCAGATCAATCATCCTATAAGCCCAAATGCTATATATGATGTCTCAAGCTATTCAAGTTCTCTTGACACTTGGTCAGACAATCCCTCTTAAACACTAAGGAGATCTCTAAAGGTGCTCTGTATGATTCAACTTGTTATGGAGCTCATTCTCACGAACTAGTGTTTTAAATCAGACTGCTCAATCAAGAATTCAAACACATCTCATATAATACAGTTTGCATTCATTCTAGGTACCTGCTTATCTTATAGATACAAAAGACAGGTATGAAAGAAAAATTTTTCGCTCATGTATATTCATATTACAAAATTGAGGTTACACTTTTATTTACATTAGAGCAGGTTGGTCTTCATTGTCCTTATCCAAAAGATCAAACATCTAATGGATAAAATCATCGTCTAAGTCCAACCCGTCCTCCTTATAAATGGAATCATCTGCTAGGCATGCGATAGGATCCACTTCCGCAAGTTCATTTGCAGTGATCTTACCCTTGCGGATTAAAGTGAAGGCCAAGCCTTCCTAAGCCTGCCCGATTCCATCTAACCTCTCTTTTCTACATTGCAAGCTTGTCTTGTAGGCTTCTACGGTTGCAGCAAATCTTCTTGTAGCAATAGCCTCTTGGTCTTTAGCAACCTTATTGAGCTTCTGTTGCAGGGTTTTATTATCAGCCCTCAGCAAGTCCATGACAGATTTGTAGACTGTGAACTCCTCCTATAGTCAGAAGATTTCACAGCAAGTTGCACCCTCAAGGCCTCAATCTCCTCGACCTATCGCTAAAGTTGGCCTCCTTGTTCCAGCACCTGCTCCTCTGTCCTCAAAGCCCTATTCAGAAGTAGAGGCAGACGAGCAAATACCTGATGAACAAAATAGAGTTAGTGCATCTCAGACAAGTAAGCTTACAGAGGATTGAAAGAAAAATGTGTGAGGAATCCTTACGGTGGCCACCCTGTTGACTACACCAGCGTAGGCATCCATTGTGGAAGATCTCTCCATCTTCTCTTCCAGATCCCTGGTCACCAATCCACCTCCCATGGCCATTCCCACATCCCCTTCGATGGAGTTTCTTCGGTCGGATGATTGCTGGGAAACAATTATTACCTTTCTTTCTTTCCCTGTTGTCCCCACACAACCTTCAAACCTTCATCTCTGAATTCCCTGACAAAGTTGACACTGAATGGGGGCTCTACACTTCGTTGCCAATCATGCTCCTCCCTGGTAGTCCTTTCTTGTTCCGCCAGGACCCTTTCCTTCTTCGCGGGAGACTCAGAAGCATGTTCTTTGAAAGACCCCTTTTCCTCTTATGAACTTCGCTGAGCACTAGGCCCAAGCAGGGGCTTGCAGTCTCCCCTTCTATTTCCTTCTCCAAGCCTTCCCCTGTAGCCTTTTTCTCTCCTTTGTCTTCCCCTATGACGATCCCCTTTCCGTTATCACTTTTGGGAACCGTCTTGGGTTTGGCCGCTGCCATCCTCTTACCTGCATCTTCAAACAGCTTGGCCAAGGTTCTCCTGTCGTCCTCCATATCCTCTTGGGATGATACTAAGTCGATGGTGGTTTTGCCACCGATTAGCTCTGGAATCTCCATTATTCCCTGCTTCTCCACCTCCTTAGTAACCTCTTTATTGAGCTGGATGACTGGAGGATGCCCTCTCCTGGCCCTCTTCATCAGAACTGTGCCAGGGGTGGGTTTGCCTCCTTGAAGATGACATACCCCAGCCCCTTTGCGTGTAGGGATATGTCATTCTTCAAGTGTTTAAGGAAGCCCTTCAGGGGCTAGTTCTGCCCCTTCAGTCTCTCCAGATTCTTTAGGGTCCCCTCTCTAGCCATCCACTTGGCATCTCCGATGAACTCGAGGGGGCAGACTCCGGGCACCAGAGAGATCCCCACATCCCCTCTGACGAAGAAGTAGTAGTCTCTCCAATCTAAGTGAGAACTACTCACCTCGGGGAACATCGCCTTCCACATCTTCGACTGTAGGGTCAGGCATCCTCCATATCCCGGCACTGTCATCTAGCTGAAGAGGTTCCTGAACAATGTCAAGCTCCATGGTATCTCCTGAGCCTGCAGTAGTTTCAGGAAGGAGTACGTGTACGCGACAGTATTAGGGACAAGTTGTGCCGGCACAATCTGGTAAGAGTTCAGGACCTCCCTAAACTCTAGCTATGGCAAGAGAATCATTCTGTACTCCACCTGTGCCCGATACACACACACTGCCCTTTCGGGAGGTCTATTTAAACGAAGGTCAGCGGTGGGCTGGATGATCAATAGGCTGGGGTTTCTGCTGAACCCCCTTGTCATTTTGAGCACTTTGTGCTCCATCAGAAGACTCTTCTGATAGCTAGAGTCCCTTTAGAACTGCTCAGCTTCAGAAGTCAACTTTGAGGCACTAAGCTTCAAGCTTCAGGCATGGGCCTATAGACTTTACCCTTTGGCTTTCAAGCTTTAGGTTTTAAGCTTCAAGCTTGTGCCTTCTAATTTCAATCTTCATGGTTAAGGATTACAGCTTGGGCCTTCAGGATTCAAGCTTTGGGCTTTGACTCTTGGCCCACAAAGATTTGGGCGTAGGATTTTGGGCTTCTAGCTTTGGACTTTAAGCTTCGAGCTTCAAAATACGAGCTTGGGCTGTCAGACTTTAGGCTTTAAGCTGCGAGCTTCTGTCATCGAGATTCAGGCTTAAGCTGTGGCTTTCTAACTTTGGGTTTTAGGCTTTAGGTTAGAGATTCGGGCTTAGGCCTTCAGGGCTTGAGGCTTCAAGCTTTGGCCTTTTTGCTTCAGGATTAGGGTTTAGGCTATTGTCCTTCTAGCTTGAGCCTTTGGGCTTTGGACTTTGGGCTACAAGGTTAGGCCTTCTGGCTTTAGGCTTAAGCTTATGGGTTTCAAGCTCGGGCCTTCAGGGTTGGGTCTTTGGACTTGGGTCTTTGGGCTTTAAACTTCAGGCTTAGGCCTTCGGACTTCAGGCTTTGGGCTTCTAACTTTTGTCTTCAAGCTCAGGCTTACGGGCGTTGGGCTTACTGCTTAGGGTTGGACCTTCAAGCCTGGACATTTAGCCTTCATGCTTAAGGCATTGAGCTTTGGGATTTAGGCTTCGGGCTTTGGGCTTCAAGCTTCGGGCTATTGGGTTTTGGGATTTAGGCATTTACGTTGGGCCTTCGGGCTTCGAGCTTAAGACTTTGGGTTTCAGGCTTGGGACACTGGGCTTTAGGCTTTGTACATCTAGTTTTGGATTGAGCTTGTATGCTTCGGGGTTCAGGCTTTGGGCTTTGATCTCCAAGGATGGGCCTTCGAGCTTTAGGCTTAATGCTTAGACCATTGGGCTTTGTGCTTCAAGCTTTCATCTTTGGGCCTCAAGCTTTGTTCCTGGGACATCTGGACTCAGCTATAGGCATTCAGCTTTGATCTTTAGACGTAGACCTTTGGCCTTCTAAATTGGGCTAGGAATTTTGGGATTAGGCCTTCAGGTTTTGGTCTTTAGCTTTGAGGCATGGGCCTTCAAGGTTTGTACCTTGGACTTGAGCCTTAGGGTTAGGCCCTTAGGCTTCAAACTTTGGGCTTCGGGCTTCGGCATTCAGGATTCAGAATTTGGGCTTCAGGCTTCGGCTTTAGGATTCGAGCTTCATGCTTAAGGCTTCCGGGATTCAGCTTCGCCTTTCGGGTTTGGGCCTTCTGAGTTTGGGCATTAGCCTTTGGTCATTGAGCTTCAGGCTTAGGCATTTGGGTTTTCAGTTTTGCGCTACAGGCTTTGAACTTTGGGGTTTAGGCTTTAGGTTTCGGGCATCGTGCACTGAAGGGCTTTGGGTTTCAAACTTTAGGCAAGGGGTATGAGCTTTTGGGCATGGACCTTTAAGCTTTGGTGTTGCAATTTCAGTCTTCGGGCTTTAGAATTCAGGCATCAATCTTCGTCCTTCATGTTGCAGTCTTGGGCCTTCAGTCGTCAGGATTTGGGGATAAGACTTCAGGCTTTTGGCTTTCACATTTTGGCGTGTGCCATTAGGCTTTTGGTATGACCTTTTGGGCTTGGGGTTTGGGCTTCAGGCTTTGAGCTTCGAGTTTTAAGCTTCGAGCTATGGTCTTCATGCTTGCACATAGAGGGTTCAAGCTTCAGGCCTAGGCTATCGAGATTAGAGCATCAGGGGTGGGCTTTTGCGCTTTGAGCTTCAAATTTCATGCTTGGCATTTGGGCATTAGGCTTCATGCTTTGTATTTTAGGCTTTGGCCTTTGGCCTTAGCATTTGAAGCTCTGGGATTTGAGCTTCGGGCTTCAAGCTCCGGGCTTCAGGCTCCGGGCATAGTCTTTTAGTATTTGGTGTTTAGACTTCCGGGTTGGGCATCGAACTTTGGGCTTTAGGATTCAAGCTTAGGCCTTCGATCATTGGGCTTCAATCTTCAGGCATGAGCTCTAGACTTCGAGATTGGCCCTTTGGCCTTTGTACTCTTTGCTTCGGGCTATAAGATTTTGGATTCGTACTTCAGGCATTGGGCATTGGGCATTGGGCATTGGGCATTAATCTATGGCCTAGGGCCTTCGATGTTTAGGCTTTGAGATTCAGACTTTGAGCTTGGGCTTTCGGGCTTTGAGATTTAAGCTTCAGGGTTTGGGCTTTAAGCTTAGCTTTCGAACTTTGGGTTTCTTGTTCTAGGCTTGGGCATGGACCTTCAAGCTTTGGTATTGCAATTTCGGTCTTTAGGCTTTAGGAATCTATCTTGGGCCCTCAAGTTGTAGTCTTGGGCCTTCAGTGGTCAAGATTTGGGGAGAAGAGTTAAGGGTTTTGAGGCCTTGGCTTTCGAACTTTGGGCTTTGGGATTCAAGGTTAGGCCTTTGGTCTTTGGGCTTTTGTTTTTCAGCTGCAGTTTTTGGGCTTTGAACTTCAGACTTAGACCTTTCGGCTTCCAAATTGGGCCATGAATTTGGGCTTAGGCCTTCAGGTTTTGGGCTTTAGGCTTCAAGTATAGGCCTTCAAGGTTCGTACCTTGGGCTTTAGCTATGGGCTTCAGGATTAGGTCTTCGGGCTTCGTGCTTCACTATTTGAGATTCAGGCTTTGGACTTTGGGCTTCGAGCTTCGAGATTCGATCTTTAGAATTCATGTTTTAGCCTTCGGGATTTGGGCTTCATGTTTTGCCCCTCGGGATTTGGGTTTCATGCTTAAGGCTTAGGGGATCAAGCTTCGTGCTTCAGTCTTGGGCCTTCTGGATTTGGGCTTAGGCCTCCGGACTTCGGACTTTGGGCTGGGGCATTCAGGCTTTGTGTTGTAGCCACTCAGCTCGGGCCCTCGTACTTCGAGATTAGGACATTGGGCTTTCAGGATTCTGGCTTTGAGCCTTTTGCTCATCGAGCTTCAAGCTTTGATATTCGAACTTCAGGCTTTGGCCTTCAGGATTTGGGCATAGTTCTTTGAGCTTTGGGCTTCAGACTTTAGGCCCTGGGATTCATCGAGCTTTAGGATTTAGGGTTTGGGCTTGAGGCTTTGAGTTTAGGACTTCAGGCATTGGGCTTTTGGCTTGGCCCTTCGTTCTTTGGGCTTCAAGATTTGGGTTTTCGGCTTCAAGCTCAAAGCCTTCATGTTTTAGGCTTCAGGCATTTGGATTTGAGCTTGGGACTTTCAGCATCAGGGATGAGGCTTCAGGCATAGAGCTTCAGGCTTTGGCATTCGAGATTTGGGCATAGTTTTTCAAGCTTTGGGCTTCTTCAGGCCTTAGGATTCATTTGAGCTTGGGCCTTTAGGCTTTAAGCTTTGGGATTTGAGCTTGGGGCTTTGATTTCGGGGATAAGGCTCTGGGCATGGAGCTTCAAGCTTTGGCATTCAGGATTTGGGCTTAGTTCTTTAAGCTTTTGGCTTCAGGCTTTAGGCCTTAGGATTCAGGTTTTGAGCATGGGCCTTTGGGCTTCGGCTTAGACCTTAAGCCATCTAGGTTTGTGCTTCATACTTCCGGTTTGGACCTTTAGGTTTTAGGCTTTGGGTTTTGGGTTTTGGGCTTGAGACTTCAGGTTTGGGGGTTCGAGCTTTGATCTTCTGGCTTCCGAGCCAAAAGCAGGAACCCAACACTGAAAATCCCAAGCCCGAAGCCTAAAGTGCGAAAGGCAATGCCACATGCCCAACCCTGAAGTCCTAAACTCGAAGCCTCAAGCCTAAATCTAGAAGCCAAAAGTTGTAACCTGAAGCCTAAATCTTGAAGCTTGATGATCGAAGATCGAAGATTGAAGCTTAAAGCTTGAATCCCGAAGGCTCAAGTCCAAAGCTGAAAGCTCGAACGCAAAAACGTCAAAGCCCAAAGGTTGAAGACCAGTCCGAACCCGCAAGCTCGAAGGCTGAAGCTCAAATCCTAAAGCCAAAGCCTGAACAACGCAGGCTAAAGGCTAAAGCCTCAAGACAAAGATCGAAAGGCCTAAGCCCGAAAATCGAACCCCAAATCAGTAAAGACGAAGCTTAAAGTCTGAAGCCTGATGGCCTAAGCCAGAAGGCTAAAGCCGACGGACGAATGGCAAAGCCCGAAGCATGAAGCATGAAGCATGAAGCCCAAAGCCCGACGTCCAAAGCCCAAGCTTGATGCCTGAATCCTAAAGCTGAAAGACTAAAATTGCTAAACCAAAACTCGAAGGTCCATGCCCAAAGCCTAAAACTTGAAGCAAAAGTTCGAAGGCTAAAGCCCAAACCCCGAAGCCTAAAGCTTAAATCCCAAAGCCGGAAGGCCCAAGGTCAAAGTTCGAAGCTCGAAGTCTAAACATTGAAGGACCAGGCCCAAAGCCAAAAGCCCAATGCCAAAGCCCCAGGCCCAAAGCCAAAGGCCCAAAGCATGAAACCCGAATCCAGAACTTATAGCAGGAAGCACAATGTCCGAAGGCTAAAAACCCACTACTGAAGCTTAAATCCTAAAGGCCTATAGCTCAAAAGCCCAAGCCCGAAGATCGAAACCCAATGACCAAAGGCCTAAGCTTTAATCCTGAAGTCGAAAGTTTGAAGGCTCAAGCCCAAAGCCCGAATGCCAAATACTTTAAAACTAAGCTCGGCGATCGAAGCTCAAATCCTGAAGCTTCAAAATTAAAGGACAAAGTCCGAAGCCCAAAATACAAAACATAAAATCTAAAGCCCAAATGCCTATGTCCAAAGCTTGAAACTCAAAGCGCAAAAGCACATGCTCGAAGCTCGAATCCTGATGGCCTAAGCCTGAAGCTTGAACACTTTATGTGCAAGCATGATGACCAAAGCCCAAAGACCATATCCCGAAGCCTGAAGCTCAAAGGCCGAAGGCCTATAGCCGAAGCTAGAAGCCTAAATTCTTAGCCCTGAAGCCAAAATCCCGAAGCCCAAGCACGAACCCACAAGGTCTAAACTTGAAACACGTAAGCCGAATGCTGAAACACAAAGGCCCAAACATGAAGGCCAAAGCCTAACCAAAAATCCAAAGCCCAAAGCTTGAATCCTGAAGCTCAAAGGCTAATGAACAAGGCAAAAAGCTTAAGGGCCTGTTCGATAGATTTATGGTATGAATCAGAATTATTTGGCTAATTAATTTTATTAAATCGGCTTAGTCCTGCTTGAAACTGCTTGAAGCGGTCAATCAAATAGGCCCTAAAGACCGAAGCATGAAGCCAAAACCTTAAAGGCCTGAGCTCTAAGCCAGAAGGCCTAAACTCGAAGGCCCAAGTTTGAAGCTCGAATGCTGAAGCCCGAAGCCCGAAGCCTGAAGCCGAAGGCTAAAGGCTCAACATCAGAAGATCAAAGACCCAAGACCGAGCCTAAAAGCATGAATGTCGAAGCTCAAACCCAAAGTTTAAGGCCCAAATTCCAAAGAACAATCCTGCAGCTCAAATACCCAAGCACAATTCTCGAAGCCTAAAGCTGAAATCCCAAAGCCTGAATGCCCAAGCTCAAAGTCCGAATCTCGAAGCCTAAACATTGATGGCCCAGGCCCAAAGCTCATCGCCGAAAGCCGAAGCCCAAAGCCAGAAGCCCGAATCCAGAATCTTATAGCACAAACCACAAAGTCTGAAGGCCAAAGGCCAAAGGACCAATGCCGAAGCCTAGAGGTGAAGATGAAATCCTGAAGCTTCAAACTCATATGCCAAAGGAAGTTTAAAAAACAAAGCATGAAGCCTAAAACCCAAATGCCCAAGCATGAAGTGTAAAGCACAATGCGCAAAAGACCATGCCTGAAGCTCAAATTTTGATGTCCTAAGCATGAAGTTTGAACTAGCTTAAAGACTGAAACCTGAAGGTCGTAGCCCAAAGCCTGAAGCTCGAAGGCTGAAGGCGAATGGTTGAAGCTAGAAGCACAAATTCCTAAGCCTGAAGCCAAAAGCCCGAAGGCCCAAGCCTGAAGCTACAAGGCCTAAATACAAAGCCCGAATCCCGAAGGCCAAGCTTGAAGACCGAAGCACAACGACCAAACACATAAGCTTGAATTCCAAAGCCCAAAGCCTAAACCCTAAATACCGAAAGACTAAGCCTGAATCCCCAAGCTCAAATCCCTAAGTTTCAAACTCAAAGGTGAAAGGCCTGAACCTAAAATAAAAGGCACGAAGCCTAAAGCCCAAAAGCCCAAGCCTGAAGTTTGAAGCCCAAAACACAAAAGCCAATGCTTGAAGCTCAAATCCTGAAGGCTTAATCCTGAAGCTTGAACCCTTTATGTGCAAGCTCAAAGATCGAAGCCTAAAGAATGCAGCCAGATGGCCAAAATGTGAAGCTTGAAGCCTAAAGGCCTAAGCCAAAAAGCCCTATCGCAAAGGCCTATGCCCAAAAGCCCAAACTCAAAGCCCAAAGTCTGAAGCTTGAAGATCAAGGGCCCAAGCCCAAAGCCTAAAACCAATAGCTCAAAAGCCCTAGCCCGAACCCCAAAGGCCGTAGCCCAAAGTTTGAAGCACAAAGACTCAAACCTGAGCCCAAAATTCGAATGCTCAAACATGAATCCTAAAGCCCGATAACTAAAAGCTTAAGCCCAAACGCCAAAGCCAGAATCCTGAAGGCTGAAAGCCAAAGTCTGATGCCAAAAACCCAAAGCCCAAAGCTCATAGCCCAAAGGCTGAAAGTCAAAGCCCTAAGCCTGAAACATAAATTCCCAAGCCCGAAGCTCGATGCTCGCAATTTAAAAAGCCTAACTAGAGTATCGAATCCCAAAGCTGAAGTCAAATGCTCAAATCCCATAACTCGAAGCCCAGATCTAAGCATGAAGCCTGAACCCCAAATACTGAAAGACTATGCCCACAGCTCGAAGCTCAAATCCCCAAATACAAAGCATGAAGGCTAATGCTAAAAAGACCAACCCTAAAATTTAAAGCCTAAAGCCTAAAAGCCCGTGCCTGGAGTTTGAATCCAGATGACCTAAGCCTGAAACTTCAAACCTTTACATGTAAGCCTGAAGACTGAACCCCTGAAGACGGTAGCTTGAAGCCTGAAACTTGAAGCCTGAATGCCGATGGCTAAAGATAGAAGCACGAATGCTGATGGCTAAAGATAGAAGCCTGCAGCAAAAAGTCCGAAGGACCATGCCCGTAGCCACAACTTCGAAGGAAAGCCAAAAGGCCCAAAGCCTGAAGGTCAAAAGCCCAAGCCCGAAGTCTAAAGCCCGATGACCGATGGCCTGAGCTTGAAGCCTAAATCTCGAAGTTCAAAGGCCCAAGCCTAAAGCCTAAACCCCAAATACTAAAGGACTAAGACCCGGACAAATGCCTAAACCCATGATGGGCCAAGCCCAAATTGCACAAGCTTAAAGCGCAAATGCCCATGCCTGAAGCACATATCCTAATGGCCTAAGCCTAAACCTTGAATCGTCTATGTGCAAAGTGGAAGACCGAAGCATGAATACCATTTCTGAAAGCTTAAATCTCAAAGGCCGAAGCTAAACACCCAAATTCTTAAGCTTGAAGCTAAAAGCACAAAAACCAAGCTCGAAGCCACAAGGCCTAAACTTGAAACTTGAGGGCTGAATCCCGAAGCCCAAAGACCAAAGCATGATGGTCCAAGCCCAACCTGAAAGCTAAAGTCTAAAGCTCAAAGGCTAATGGCCAAAGACAAAAGCCTAAAGACCTAGTCTTAAAGCCAAAACCATGAAGGCCTAAGCTCTAAGCCAGAAGGCCAAAACTCTAATCTTGAAGCCAAAACATTGAAGACCTGTGCTCTAAGCCAAAAGGCCTAAACTCGAAGGCTCAAGTCTAAAGCACGAATGCTGAAGGCTGAAGCCAGAAGGCCAAAAGCTCAAATTCAGAAGGGCATAGACCCAACACCGAGATCTTCCTGCTCGAACTCTCAAACTTGAAGTCTCAAGCCTAAAGCCCGAAGCCCAAAACCTGAAGCCTGAAGGCCCAAGCTTGAAGCCTAAAGGCCCAAACTAGAAGCATGAAGCATGAACCTAGACGATTTAATGTCTAAGCTGAAACCCAAAGGCCCAAGCTCAAAACCTGAATCCTAAGGCCAAAAGCTCGAAGAACTAAGCCTAAATCCTGAATGCCAAGGCCTAAAGCTCCATGCCTAAAGCCTTATCCCTGAAATCAAAACCCCAAGCTCAAATCCCAAAGCTTGAAGCAAAAAGGCCCAAGCTCAAAAGCTAAATCCTAAGGCCTAAAGCATGAAGCCCAAAGCTCGAAGAACTAAGCCCAAATCTCGAATGCCAAAGCCTGAAGCTCCATGCCGGAAGCCTCATCCCTGAAACTCAAATCCCCAAGCTCAAATCCCAAAGCCTGAAACCTAAAACATGAAGGCTCAAGCTTGAAGCCTAAAACCAAAATTTCGAAGCCCAAAGTATGAAGGGCTGAGCCAGAAGCCCAATACCTGATGTCCTAAACTCGAAGCCTCAAGCCCAAACCCTAAACCCAAGCCCAAATCCTGAAGCCTAAATCTTGAAGTTCGAGGATCAAAGATCAAAGATCGAAGCTTGATGAACAAAGCTTGATGATCGAAGCTCGAAGCTTGATGATCAAAAGGCTCGAAGCCTGAAGCCCGAAAGCCCAAACCTGAAGACTAAAGCCCAATGACCGAAGGCCTAAGCATGAATCCTAAAGCCCAAAGTTCAAATGCTGAATCCCAAAGCCTAAACCCTAAATACCTAAAGACAATGCTCAGAGCCTGAAGCTCAAATCCCAAAGCTTCAAATTCTAAGGTTAAAGTCCAAAGGCCAAAATAAAAAGCATGAAGCTTAATGCCCAAATGCCCAAGCTTGAAATTTGAAGCCCAAAGCGCAAAAGCCCATGCCTAAAGCTCGAATGCTAAAAGCCTAGACCGAAAGCTTGAACCCTCCATGTGCAAGCCTGATGACTATAGCCCGAAGCCTAAAGCCCAACCTTAAAAGGTCTTGCCTAAAGCCAAAAGTCCAATGCCAGAAGCTTAAAGCTTGATGTTCCAAGCCCAAATCCTAATGACCAAAGGCCCAAGCCCTCAACGTGAAGGCCCAAGCCCTCAACGTGAAGGCCCAAGCTTGATGCCTGAAACCTAAAGCCGAAGACCGAAATTACAATACCAAGGCTCGAAGGTCCATGCCCAAAGAGTAGAACCTGAACCCAAAGTTCGAAGGCCAACGCCAAACCCCGAAGCCCAAAGTTTGAAGCTCTAAGCCTAAAGACTGAAGTTGAAAAAAAGAACCCCAAAGACGAAAGGTCAACAAACGATGGCTTAAGCTTGAATCTGAAGCTCAAAGTTCAAAGGCCAAAGCCCAAAGCCTAAACACAAAAAACTAAAGAACTAAGCCCGATGCCTAAGGCTCAAATCTCGAAGCTTCAACCTCAAAGGCTGAAGTTTCAAGACTAATACACAAAGCATGAAGCCAAAAGCCCAAAGGCTTAAACCCAAATCTTGAAGCCCAAAGCGCAAAATCCCATGCTTGAAGCACAAATCAGGCTCAAATCCTGAAGCTTGAACTGTCGATGTGCAAACTAGAAGACCAAACCCCAAAGATCATTTCTAAAAACTTGAAGCTAGAAGGCCAAAGCTAGATGCCCAAATTCTTAAGCCTGAGGCTAAAAGCCCAAAACCCAAGCCCGAAGCCACAAGGCCTAAACTTGAAACCTGAGGGCCAAATCCTGAAACCCAAAGGCCTAAGCATGATGGCCTAAGCCCAACCTAAAAATCGAAGCCCAAAGCCTGAAGCTCAAAGGCTGATGGCCAAAGCCAAAAGCCTAAAGACCTAATCATGAGCTAAGACCTTGAAGGCCTGAGCTCTAAGTCAGAAGGCCAAAATTCTAACCTTGAAGCCAAAACCTTGAAGAACTTAGCTCTAAGCCAAAATGCTTAAACTCGAAGGATAGTGTCTAAAGCATGAATGCCAAAGGCCAAAGCAAGAAGGCTTAAAGCTCAAGTTCAAAAGGTCGAAGACCCAATATCAAGACCTTCTGGCTCGAACCCCCAAACCTAAAGACAAAAGCCTAAAGCCCAAACCCCAAAGCCTGAAGCCTAAAGGCACAAGCCAGAAGCATGAAGCATGAACCTATATGGCTTAACGTCTAAGCCAAAGCCCAAAGGCTCAAGCTCAAATCCTGAATCCTAAGGCCTAAAGACTAAAGCCAAAAGCTCAAAGAACTAAGCCCAAATCTCGAATGCCAAAGCCTGAAGCTCTATGCCCAAATCCCAAAACCTGAAGCCTAATGACCCAAGCTCAAAAGCTAAATCCCAAGGCCTAAAGCTTGAAGCCCAAAGCTCGAAGAACTAAGCCCAAATCCTGAATGCCAAAGCCTAAAGCTCCATGCCTGATGCCTTATCCCCGAAACTCATAGACCTAAGCTCAAATCCCAAAGCCTGATGCCTAAAACATGAAGGCTTAAGCTTGAAGCCCA
This sequence comes from Apostasia ramifera, assembly GCA_019297695.1. Lineage (NCBI taxonomy): Eukaryota > Viridiplantae > Streptophyta > Magnoliopsida > Asparagales > Orchidaceae > Apostasia > Apostasia ramifera. The sequence goes on along the minus strand of JAEMOT010003731.1, from coordinate 36,999 downwards.
AATTCTAAAGCCCAAAGTATGAAGGGCCAGCCTCAAGCCCAAAGTACGAAGGGCCAGCGTCAAGCCCAAATCTTGAAGCCAAAAGGTGTAACCTGAAGCCTAAATCATGAAGCTTGATGAATCCCAGGGCCTTAAGCCTTAAGCCCAAAGCTTGAAGAACTATGCCCAAATCCCTAATGCTAAAGCCTGAAGCTTCATGCCCGAAGCGTCATCCCCAAAACCCGAAGCCCTAAGCTCAAGTCCCAAAGCCTGAAGCCTAAAACATGAAGGCTCAAAATTGAGGCCTAAAACTCAAATCCTTAAGCCCAAAGTGCGAAGGGTAAAGGCAAAAGCTCAATGCCTGAAATCCTAAACTCGAAGCCTCAAGCCCAAATCCTGAAGCTCGATGATCGAAGATCGAAGCACGAAGCTCGATGATCGAAGATCGAAGCACGAAGCTCGATGATCGAAGATCGAAGCACGAAGCTCGATGATCGAAGATCAAAGTGCAAAAGCCCACTCCTGATGCTCTAATCCCGATAGCCTAGGCATGAAGCTTGAACCCTCCATGTGTAAGCTTGAAGACCATAGCCTAAAGCTTAATGCTCGAAGCGTGAAGCCTAAAGCCCAAACCCCAAGCCCAAAAGTTCATACCAAAAGAATGAAGGCACATGTCGAATGCTGAAAGGCTGAAGTCTTATCCCCAAATCTCGATGACCGAAGGCCCAAGACTGCAACCTAAAGGCCCAAGATTGATGCCAGAGTCCTAAAGCTTGAAGACCAAAATTGCAACACCAAAGCTCAAAGGTCCATGCCCAAAGGATAGAACATGAAGCCCAAAGTTCGAAAGCCAAGCTAGCTCGAAGCTTAAATGCCTAAAGATCAATGCTCAAAGCCCAAAGCCCAATGCCTAAAGCCAGAATCCAAAAACATATAGCCTGAAGCACACAGTGCGAAGGCCAAAGGGCCAATCCCGAAGTCAAAAGCTTTAAGCCTAAAGCTTAAATGCCTGAAGCTTAAAGCCCGAAAGCCCAAGCCCAATGACTGAAGGCTTAGCTAAGCTTTAACCCTAAAGCCCAAAGTTTAATGGCCTAACCTAGAAACCTAAACCCCAAATACTAAAATACTATTTTCAGAGCCTGAAGAGCAAATGCCCATGCCTCAAGCTCGAATCCCAATCGTCTAGGCCAGATGCTTGAACCCTCCATGTGCAAGCTTGAAGCCCAATGCCTGAAGCTTGAAGCTTAAAGCTTGAAGCTTAAAGCTTGAAGCTCAAAGCTTGAAGCTCAAAGCTTGAAGCCCGAAGCCAAAATCCCAAGCCCAAAAGGTCATACCAAAGACCAAAGGGTTATGCTGGAAGCTTAAAGCTTAAAATTTTACGCCCAAATCCTAATGACTGAAGGCCCATGCCTATAACCAGAAGGTCTGAAGCTCGAATACCAAAATTGCAATAGCAAAACTCGAAGGTCCATGCCCAAAGCCTAGAAGACGAAGCCCAAAGTTTGTAAGCCAAGCTTAAAGCCTGAAGCCTCAAGCTTAAATCTAAAAGCCTGAAGGCCCAAGCTCAAAGTTCGATGCTCAAAGCCTAAACATCAAAGGCCAAAGCCCAAAGCTCAAAACCCAAGCCCAATGGCCAATGCCTGAAGCCTGAAGCCCGAAAGCCCAAGCCCAAAGATCGAAGTCCAATGACCAAAGCCTAAGCTTAAATCTTGAAGCCCAAAGTTCAAAGGACTAACCCCGAAGCCTGAACCCCAAATATTGAAAGACTATTCTCGGAGCCCCATGCTTAAATCCCAAAGCTTCAAACTCTAGGGCCAAAGGCTAAAGCCCAAAATATAAAACATGAAGCCTAATGCCAAAATGCCGAAGCCTGAAATTTGAAGACCAAAACACAAAAGCCCATGATTGAAGTTTGAATGCTAATGGCCTAAGCCTGAAGCTTGAACCCTTTAAGTGCAAGCTTGAAGATGAAAGCCTAAACACCATAGCCCGAAGCCTAAAGGTCGAAGGCCAAAGGCTGATGCCCGAAGTTAGAAGCCCAAATTCATAAGCCTGAAGCCAAAAATTTGAAGGCCCATGCCCTTAGGCACAAATCCTGAACTCAAAACCCCAAGTACTAAGCCTAATGCCCGAGATTAGAAGGCTAAAGCCCAACTTGAAAGCTAAAGCCCAAAAGCCAAAGCCCGAAGCTCAAAGGCTGATGGCCGAAGCTAGAAGCCTAAAGACCTAAGCTTGAAGCCAAAACTTGAAGGCCTGAACTCGAAACCAGAAGGCCTAAACTTGAAGGCTCAAGTCCAAAGCCCGAATGCTCAAGCCCGAAGCCCGAAACCCGAAGCCTGAAGGCAAAAAGGTGAATGTTAGAAGGTCAAAAACCCAAGATTGGACCCAAAAGCTCGATGGTCGAAGCTTAATCCCAATGCCTCAAAGCTCAAGGACAACTCCCGAAGTCTAAAGCTCAAATCCCAAAGCCCAAAATCTGAAGCCCAGAGCCCTAAGCCCGAAAATTAAAGCCCTAACCACTAAAGATCAAGCCTAAATGCTGAAGCTTGATGACCAAATCCCGAAGGCCAAAGCTCGATTGATGAATTCAGAAGCCTAAAACTTGAAGCCCAAGGCCAAAGGGTCAGGCCCCAAACCAAATGCTGGTGCCAGAAGCCTGAAGCTTGAAGTCCTAAGCCCAAATCATGATGACTAAAAGCCCAAGCTCAAAACTTGGAAGCCTAAAGCTTAAAGTCATAAGCCCAAATCTCGACGACTGAAAACCTAAGCCAGTAACTTGAAGGCCCAAGCTTGATGCTAGAATCCTAAAGTTCCAACATCAAAATTGCAATAACAAAGCTCGAATGTCCATGCCCAAAGCCTAGAACCTGAAGCACAAAGTTCAAAGGCCAAAGCCTAAATCCTGAAGCCTAATGCTTAAATCTCAAAGCCAATTTGCCCAAGATTGATGTCCAAAGCTCAGGGTTCTGAAGCCACTTTAGGCTTTGGGCTTGGGATATTCAGTGTCGGAGTTCCTGCTTTTGGCTTCACACTTGGGTGTACAAACTTCAAGTTTGGGTTTATAGGCTTTCGGGCTTTGAGCTTGAGCAAATGGGAATCGGGCTTTGTGCATTGGGCCTTCAGCCTTTGGGCTTTGTGCATTGGGCTTAAGGCTTGGGACTTTTGGCTTTTGGCTTTGGGTTTTGGTTTACAGGATTGGGCCTTTGCCTTCGGGCTTCGAGGTTTGGGCTATGGGCTTTGGGTATGCGCCTTAGTGCTTTGGGATTTGGCCTCAGGCCTTTGACCTTCAGATTTTTGGTTTTGGCCTTCAAGCTTTGGGCTTTAAGCTTAGTCTTATAGGATTTGGGCTTCGGGGTTATGCCTTTGGGCTTTGGGATTGTGTGTTTGGGCAATGCGCTTCAGGCTTCAGTTTATGGCCTTCAAGTTTTGACCTTTGGGGTTAGCATTTCAGTCTTGGTCCTTCTGGGTTTAGGCCCCACACATCGTGCTTGGCCCTTTGGGCTTCGGACATAGGACTACGAGCTTTGAGCTTTAGGCTTTGGGCAAGGATCTTTGGGGTTTAGTCTTTAGGGGTCAGGCTTAAGCCTTTGGACGACCGGTTTCAGCCTTTGAGCTTGGGATTTGTGGCTTTGGGCATAAGCCTTTAGGCTTCAACATTAGAATTTTGGGCTTCAGTATTCAAGCATCAGGCTTAGGTCTTCAGGCTTTAGGTTTTGAGATTGGGTCATTGGCCCTCATGCTTCGGGCTTTAGCCACTGAATTTGGTGATGCAAGCATGGCCCTTCGGCCTTCGGGCTTTGAGATTAGACCATCAGCCCACTGGTTTCTTACTACGGACTTTGGACTTCAACCGTTGGCCTTCGGCTTTCAGGTTTTGGTGTTTATCCTTTGACCTTTAGGCATGAGTTTTTAGGTTTCAAGCTTTAGGCTTCAGCTTTTGGACGTCGTGCTTGGTACTTTGGGCTTAGGCTTTTGTGCTTCAACTTTCAACCCTCGGCCTTCAGGCATTTTGATCTTGCCATAGAACTTTGTGCATCTGGCATCGTGCTTTGGTTTTCAAGTTTCAGGCTTCGGGCATTGGGTATTGGGCTTAAAGATTTAGGCTTTACATTTTGATTTTCGGGCTTCGTGTTTCGATCTGAGGCTTGGGCCTTCATAGTTGAGGCTTCAGGTGGGCCTTCTGGTTCAGGCTACGTGCTTCAAGCTAAGGCCTTCAATCTTCAAGCTTCAATCTCGGGCCCTCAAACTTTAGGATTTGGCTTTTAGGCTTTGTATTTTAAAGTTTAGGCTTTCGCAAATGGGCTTTGATCTTCAAAGTTAGGGATTGAAACTTGGGCTCTCAGGCTTCAGGCTTCAGGTTTTGGCATTTGTGCTACATAATTCAGGCTTACGCCGTTGGGCTTCTAGCTGGGACCTTTAGGCTTCTTCTATGAGCTTGGAGTTTATGCCTTAGACTTCAGGCTATAGGCTTTTCATTTTCGCAATTAAGGCTTGTACCTTCAGGGTTTAGACGTCAAGTTTGGGGATTCAGGCTTTGGGCATTTGGCTTGGACCTTTGGGCTTGGGATTTTCAGCATCGGGGTTCCTGCTATTGGCTTCAGGCTTAGGCATATGAACTTCAAGTTCAAGCTTTGGGCTATTGGCTTTGGGATATGGGCTTCGGGCTTTGGGCTATTGGCTTTGGGATATGGGCTTTGGGCTTCATGTTTTGGCCTTCGGGATACAGGCTTCACACTTAAGGTTTTGAGGATCCAACTTCATGCTTTGGTCTTGGCTCTTCAAGATTTGGGCTTAGAGTTTTGGGCTTCTATATTGGGACTTTGAGCTTCGGGCTCCGAGGGACAAGCTTGGGCCTTTGAGCTATAGGCCTTCCGACTTCAAGCTTAGGACTTTGGGCCTCAAGCTTAAGACTTTAAGTGTTCGGGTTACGTGCTTCAGGCACTGAGCTTGGGCCTTCGGGCTTCAGGCTTGGGACTTTAGGATTTGACATTGGAACTTTTGACTTTAGGCTTCACGTATCTAGGTTTGGGATTGGGCCTATAGGCTTTGGGCTTCAGGCTTTGATCTTCCAGTATCGGTGTTCAAGCTTCAGGCCCGATCGACTAAGCCTTCAAGCTTGTTCCTTTGGGCGTCGAGCTTTGGGCTCAGGACAATGGGATTCAGCTACAGGCATCAGACTTTGGGCTTTAGAATTAGACCTTTCGACTTTTGAATTGGGCCAGGAATTTGGGCTTAGGCCTTCCGATTTTGGGCTTTAGGCTTTAGGCATAGGCCTTTAAGGTTTGTACCTTGGGCTTTAGCCATGGGCTTCAGGGTTAGGTCTTTAGGCTTCATGCTTTACGCTTTGAGATTCAGGCTTTGGACATTGGGCTTTAAGCTTCGGATTTCAATCTTTAGAATTCATGTTTTGGCCTTCGGGATTCGGGCATCATGTTTGGCCCTCAAGATTCGGGTTTCATGCTTAAGGGTTCAAGGATCAAGCTTCGTGCTTTGGTCTTGTGCCTTAGGCTTTAGGCTTTAGGCTGGGACTTCAGGTTTGCAGGTTCGAGCTTTGATCTTCTAGCTTTCGAGCTTGGTATTGGGTCTTTGACCTTCTGAAGTTGAGCTTTTAGCCTTTGATCTTCTTGCTTCTGGCTTCAACATTCATGCTTTAGACATGAGCCTTCGAGTTTAGGCCTTCTGGCTTAGAGCTCAAGCCTTCAAGATTTTGGCTTCAAGATTAGAGTTTTGGCCTTCTGGCTTGGAGCTTAGGCCTACAAGGTTTTGTCTTCAAGATTAGGTCTTTCGGGCTTTGAGCTTCAAACTTTAGGCTTCGGCTTTATGGTTGGGCTTGGGCCATTATGCTTGGGCCTTTGGGCTTCAGGATTCGGCCCTCAGGTTTCAAGTTTAGGCCTTGTGGCTTCGGGCTTAGACTTCGGGCTTTTAGCTTCAGGCTAAGAATTTGGGCTTCTAGCTTTGGAGTCTTCGGCCTTTGAGCTTCAAGTTTTCAGAAACAATCTTCGGGCTTTTAGTTTGTTCATTGATGGTTCAAGCTTCAGGCTTAGGCCATCAAGAGTCATACTTCATGCACGGGCTTTTGCGTTTTGGGCTTCATGATTTGGGTTTGGGCATTTGGGCTTTTAGCTTCATGCTTTGTATTTAGTCTTGGAACTTCAGCCTTTAAGGTTGAAGCTTCAAGATTTGAGCCTTGGGCTCCGGGCTTAGTCCTTTAGTATTTGGGATTTAGGATTTGGGCTTGGGCCTTCGAACTTCGAGTTTCAAGATTCAAGCTTAGGCCCTCGATCGTCCGGCTTCTGTCTTTGGGCTTGGGCTTTCGACCTTCAGGCCACGGGCCTTTAGGCTTTAGGCTTCGACATTTAGGCTTTAGGCCACCAAACATGTTGCTACTGGCATGGTCCTTCGGAATTTTGGCTTCGGGCTTAAGAATTTGGGCTTCTATCTTTAGCCATCGGCCTTCAAGCTTCAGGCCTTAGGCTACAGTCTTCAGGCTTTGGACTTCAAGCTTGCATATAAAGGTTTCAAGCTTCAGGCTTAGGCCATCAGGATTCAAATTTCAGACACGAGCTTTTAGGTTTTAGGCTTCAAATTTTAGGCTTGGGCTTTTCAGCATTAGGCTTTATGATTTGTATTTTAGGCTTTGTCCTTTGGCCTTAGAGTTTGATGCTTTAGAATTTGAGCTTTAGGCTCCGGGCATAGTCTTTCAGTATTTGGGGTTGAGGCTTCAGGGTTGGGCCTTCGAACTTCGGGCTTCAGGATTCAAGCTTAGGCCTTCAATCATTAGGCTTCGATTTTCGGGCATGAGCTCTCAGGCCTTATGCATTAAGCTTTAGGCTTTAGCCTTCGACATTGGCCCTTTGGCTTTCACACTCTGCACTTCTGGCTATAAGTTTCTGGATTCGAGCTTCAAGTATTGTGCTTTGGGCTTTGGGCATTGATCTTTAGGCCTGGAACTTCGATTTTGGGGAAAAGGCTTCGGGCATGGAGCTTCAGGCTTTGGTATTCAGGATTTGGGCTTAGTTCTTCTAGCTTTTAGCCTTGGGATTCAGGTTTTATGCTTGGGCCTTTGGGCTTGAGCTTAGACGTTCAATTGTCTTGGTTCATGCTTCATGCTTCCGGCTTGGGCCTTTAGGCTTTAGTCTTTGGGCTTCGAACTTTAGGCTTAGGACTTCAAGTTTAGGGATTCGAGCCGGAAGGTCTCGATGTTAGGTCTATAACCATCTAAACTTGAGCTTTTTGCCTTTTAGCTTCGGGCTTCGGCATTCATGCTTTAGACATGAGCCTTCGAGTTTAGGCCTTCTAGCTTAGAGCTTAGGCCTTCAACATTTTGGCTTCAAGATTAGAGTTTTGGACTTTTGGCTTAGAGCTCAGGCCTTCAAGATTTTGGCTTCAAGATTAGGTCTTCTAGGCTTTGGGCATGGACTTTCGAGTTTTGGTATTGCAATTTCAGTCTTTGGGCATTAGGATTTAGGCATCAAGCTTGGGCCTTCCGATTGTAACTTGGGCCTTCGGTCGTCGGGATTTGGGTTTGGGACTTCGAGCTTTAGGCTTCGGGCATGGGCTTTCCTGAAGCCTAATGCTTATATCTCAAACCTTGAATGCCCAAGCTCAATGTTCGAAGCTCAAAGCCTAAGGTCGAAGGCCCAAGCCCAAAGCTCAATGGTCAAAGTTCAGTGCCAAAAGCCCAAAGCCAAATGCCTGAAGCCCGAATCTAAAATCTTATGCCCCGAAGCACAATGTGTGAAGACCAAAGGGCCAATGTTGTGCCAATGTTTGGCCAATGTCAAAACCTAAAGCCTAAAGCCTAAAGCCTAAAGCCTAAAGGCTAAAGCCAAAAGCTTAATGGCTTGAAGCCTGAAGCATGGAAGCCCAAGTCAAAAGACCGAAGGCTTAAGCTTGAATCCTGAAGCCTAAAGTTCAAAAGCTCAACTCCGAAGCTTGAACCCCAAATACTGAGAGACAATGCCCGAAGCTCGAATCCCAAAGCCCAAAGCTCGAAGCTCAAATCCCGAAGCTTCAAACTAAGGCCTAAAAGACCAACCCTGAAGTCTAATTCCCAAATGCTGAAGCCTGAAATTTCAAGCCCAAAGTGCAAAAGACCATGCCTGAAGTTTGAATCATGATGGCCTAAGCCTGAAGCTTGAACCCTTTAGGTGCAAGCTTGAAGACCGTAGCCCGAAGCCTGAAGCTCGAAGGCCGAAGGCCAAAGCTAGAAGCCCAAATTCTTAAGCCTGAAGCCAAATGTCCGAAAGCCCATGCCCATAGCCACAAGTCCTGAAGTGGAAGCCTGAAGGCCCAAGCCTAATGCCCGAGATTAAAAGGCCAAAGCTCAACCTCAAAGCTAAAGCCTAAAGGTCGAAGCTCGAAGCTCAAAGGTTGATGGCCAAAGACAGAAGCCTAAGGACCTAAGCTTGAAGCCAAAAGCTTGAAGTCTTGAGCTCTAAGCCAGAAGGCCTAAACTTGAAGGCTTAAGTTCATAGCTCAAATGCTAAAGCCCAAAGTCTTGGGATTTGGGCTTGGGCCTTCGGGCTTCGAGTTTGGTCCTTCGGGCATTAAGATTTGGGCTACAAATTTCTAGCAACATTATTCAGCCTAGGGCCTTTAGAGTTTAGGATTTGGGATTGGGCTTTCAAGCTTTTAGCTTTAGGCTTAAAGCACGTGCCTTCGTGCTTTGGGCTTTGGATTTCGAGCTGAAGGCATCAGGCTTGGATATTTGGGTATCGGGCATCAGGCTTCAAACCATGAGCTTCATGCTTTGTGCATCAGGATTCAGGAAGCAGGCTTCGGGCTTCAAGCTTAAGGAATGGGACTTCGGGCTTTGGGCATCAGGCTTCGGGCTATGTGCTTGGCCCTTTAGGCTTCAAACTTCTTGCTACAAGCTTTGGGATTTTGCATTTGGGCATTGGGCTTCGGGCTTCAGGCTTCAGGCTTTAAGCTTCAGGCTTTAGGTTTTGGCATTCAAACTTCAGGCTTCAAGCTAGGGGATTTAAGCATGGGCCTTCAAATGTTTAGGCTTCTGGCTTGGGTTTTCACCCTTTAGCTTTGGGCTTTTGCGAGCATCAGGCTTTGGGTTGGGCCTTTCAAGTTCAATCTTTGCACTAGGGCCTTTGGGCTTGGGGCATCGAGGTTCGGGGTTTAGGGTTTTGAGTCCGAAGCTCGAAATCTAAGCCCAAAGTCCTTTAACGGAAGCTTGAAGCCCGAAGGCCAAAGCTCTGTGCTGAAAGCCCGAAGGCAAAAGCCTTAAATCCATAAGCACGATAGCCAAATTTCAAAGCTCTAACTTCAAAGCTTGAAGCTCGAGGCCCTTTGGTCCAAGCCAGAAGCCCTAAGGCCCTAGTTTGAATCCCAAAGCTCGAAGGTCCAAGCCCAAATCCCTATGTCTGCATGCTCAAGCTCAAGCCTAGAGCTCGAAGGCCTAAGCCAAAGCCCTCGAAATTTGTACTTGAGGTATGGACTGACCTCCATTAGGGCAGATCCTAGTGGGAAGCGAAAGCACTTTACTTAGGGGGGACCTGCATCATAAGTAGAAAATTGAGACTGCCCTAAGGTTACGAGCGGGCATGAATGCCAAATCCTGAGCCTAAAGGCCCAATCTCAAAACCTGAATCCTAAGGCCTAAAGCCTAAAGTCCAAAGCTCGAAGAACTATGCCCAAATCCCGAATGCCAAAGCCTGAAGCTTGATGCCCGAAGCCTCATCCCCAAAACTCAAAGCCCCAAACTCATACTGCTATTTTATCTGCTTTGGCACGAGATGTACTAGCAGCACAAGCTTCAACTGTAGCTTCTGAATCAGCATTTTCCACCACAAGGAGAATAGTAGGAGATTACAGAAGTAGTTTGTCTCCTGCAACCCTTTGCATGCTTACCTGTCTACAGGATTGGTTTGCTGCTGAGTCACGAAATCAACAATGCAATTTCGTGGACGAATTTAAGGATAATAGTTCAGAAAAAGAGGAGGAGTACTCGAGAAAAATTTTTTGTAATTACGACGAATAAATTTTTTATGTAAAATATTTGTAAATATTTTTGTTAATATTAATAAAATTTCTTAGAATTTTTTTATGTTAATTTTGTCAATTTTGTCAGTANNNAAAATTTATGGTATAGAAAATAAAATTTTTAGTATTACCTTGGATAATATCTCGAATAATAATTCTGCAGTTAATTTTTTACAGTAATTTTTAAGGCTTCCTCTTTATGGTTCTCTTTTTCATGTTAGATGTGCATGTCATATAATTAACTTATGTGTTTCTACTGCTTTTAATTCCGAACATTTAATTATCGATAAATTTAAGCATGTTGCAAAATGGATTCGTTTAAATTCAAATGTTAGGCGTGAATGGAAACGTGTTTGCGTAAGTGCTGGAATAAATTGTGTAAAATTTTTATTACCTGTAGAAACTAGATGGAATTCACTCCATCGTTTGTTCGAATCACTTTTACCGTACGAAGATTTGCTAACTGCTTTTTACAATTCATATACACTCAATCATGATCTTCAATTACATTCTTATGATTGGATTTTTTTAAAAAATATTTTTGAATTATTATCCATTTTTAAGGAGTCTACTGAAAATTTTTCAGGTTGTTATTATCCAACTTCATCTATTTTTCTGCCTTATATTTTTCAAATGTTTCAAAAATTTGTAGAGTTTAGATCAAATCCAATTCTAAAAACTTTTGTTGCTAACATGGAATTAAAATTTAGAAAATATTGGAAAAAAATTCCACTTTTATATTCAATAGCTGCTATTCTTGATCCTCGTCAGGGAACCGAAGCTATTGAAGCTTTTTACGCAGAATATTCTGATTTCTTGGGGAGTAATACCAAAGGCCTAAATCGAAGGCTCATGTCTGAAGCTCAAAGTTCAAAGGCCTAAGCCCATAGCCTAAATCCCAAATAACAAACGACTAAGCCCAGAGCTCGAGGCTCAAATCCTGAAGCTTCAACCTCAAAGGACAAAGTCCTAAGACTAAAGCACAAAGCATGAAGCTTGCCCAAATGCCCAAGCCGAAAGTTTGGAGCCCAACGCGCAAAAGCCCATGCTAGAAGCACGAACCCTGATGGCCCAAGCTTGAAGCTTGAACACTCTATGTGCAAACTAGAAGACTGAAGCCCAAAGATCATTTTCGGATTCTTAAGCCTGAAGTCAAAAACTTGAAGCCCAAGCTCGAAGACACAAGGCCTAAACTCAAAACTTGAGGGCTGAATTTTGAAGCCTAAAGGATCAAGCCCAACCTGAAAGCTAAAGACTAAAGTCTGAAGCCCGAAGCTCAAAGGTTGATGGCCAAAGCCAAAAGCTTAATGGCCTAATCTAGAAGCCAAAAGCCTAAAGGCCTAATCTTAAAGCCAAAACTTTGAAAGTTTGACTTGTAAGCCAAACGGCCTAAAATCGAAGGCTCATGTCTGAAGCTTGAATGCTGAAGCTAAAGCCAGAAGACTGAAGGCCAAAAGTTCTAGTTCAGAAGGTCGAAGACCCATACCGAACTGAAAAGCCTTAAGATCAAAGCTCGAACCCAAAGCCCAAAGCCCTAAATCTGAAGTCCTAAACCTAAAGCCCGAAGCCCAAAGCCTGAAGCCTAAATGCCAAAGCTGGAAGCATGAAGCATGAACCTCAATGGCTTATGGTCTAGGCTGAGGCTCAAAGCCTGAATCCCAAGGCATGAAAGCCTGAATGCCCAAAGCATGATTGCCAAAGCCAGAAGCTCCATGGCCGAAGCCTCATCCCCAAAACCCGAAGCACCAGCACAAATCCCAAAGCTTGAAGCCTAGAACATGAAGGCTCACGCTTGAAGTCCAAAACCCAAATCCTGAAGCCCAAAGTGTGAAGGGACAAGCCAAAAGCCCAATGCCTGACGTCCTAAACTCAAAGCCTCAAGCCTAAATTCTAAAGCCAAAAGGTGTAACCTAAAGCCTAGATCCTGAAGCTCGATGATCGAAGATCGAAGCTTGAAGCTTGAAGCTCCAAGATCGAATCCCAAAGGCTCAAGTCCGAAGACCGAAGCTCAAATGCAAAAACCTCAAACCCTGAAGGTTGAAGACTAAAATCCAATATCGCAAGCTCAAATGCTGAAGCTCGAACCCAAAGCTTAAAGCTCGAATCCCAAAGTCACAATTAGCAAAGTCCGAAGCTCAAATCCTAAAGCCAAAGCCTGAACAACCGAAGCCCAAAACACTAAAGACAAAGCCTAACGGCCGAAGCCTAATGGACTAAGCATAAAGGCGAATGCCCAAGGCCGAAGCCCAAAGCCCAAAAACCAAAGCCCAAGCATAAAGGGTCATGCCCAAAGCCCGAAGGCCCATGCCAGAAGCCTTAAACTTGAAGTCCCAAGGCCAAGCCCGCGACCAAAGTCCATGCTTGATGCCAAAATTCCAAAAGCCTAAAGACAAATTGCAAACCAAAGCTTGAAGGTCCATGCCTAAATTCTAGAACACGAATCCCAAAGTTCAAAGGCTAAATCCCAAACCTCAAAGCCTGAAGCTTAAATCCCAAAGCCCGAAGGCCCAAGCTTGAAGTCTAAAGCTCAATGCCTAAACATCAAAGGACCAAGCCCAATGCCCAAAGCCCAAAGCCCAAAGCCCAAAGCCCCAGGCCAAAACCTAATGGCCGAAAGCCTAAAGCCCATAGCCTAAAACTCGAATCAAATTTATAGTAAGAAGCACTAAGTCTGAAAGCCAAAGGCCAATTGTTGAAGCTTAAAGCCTGAAGGCCTGAAGCTCGGAAGGCCAAGCCAGATGGTCAAATTCCAATGATCGAAGGCCTAAGCTTAAATCCTAAAGCCAAAAGTTCGAAGGACCAAGCCCGAAGCCTGAACCCCAAATATTGTAAGACTAAGGCTGGGCACGAAGTACAAATATAAAGGCCCAAGCATGAAAGCCCAAGCCCAACTAGAAAGCCAAAGCCCAAAGCCTTAAGCCCAAACCCCAAATCTCAAAGCCTGATGGCCAAGGCCAGAAGCCTAAAGGCCTAAGCTTGAAGCCAAAAACTTAAAGGACTGAGCTCTATGCCAGAAGGCCTAAACTCAAACGCTCAAGTTTGGAGCTAGAATGCTGAAGCCCGAAGACTGAAGGCCAAATGCCCAACATCAAAAGGTCGAATACCAAAGACCACCTGGAAGCTTGAAGGTTGAAGCTCAAACCTAAAGTTTAAGGCCCAAATTCTAAAGACTAATTCTGCAGCCCGAAGCCCAAATCCTAAGACCCAATACCTGAAGCCCAAATCTAGAATATTATACCCTAAAACACAAAGTGCGAAGGCAAAAGGGCCAATGTTGAAGCCCAAAACCTAAAGCTGAATGCCTAAAGCTTAAAGGCCTTAGCTTGAATCATGATCCTGAAGTTCAAAGGCCCAAGCCCAAAGCCTAAACCCGAAATACTAAAATATTATGCTCGAAGCCCGATGCTCAAATCCTGAAGCTTAAATCCTATAGCTTCAAACTCTAAGGCCAAATGCTAAAGCCAAAAATACAAAGCATAAGGCCTAAAGCCCAAATGCCCAAGCCTGAAATTTGAAAACCAATGCACAAAAGCCCATACCTGAAGTTCGAATCCCGATGGGCTTTAGGCTCATGTTGGGGCCATTAGTTATCAGGCTTCAGGATTCATGTTTGAGCATTCGAGTTTGGGGCACAGGTTTGAGACTTTATGCTTCAAACTTTGGGCTATGGGCTTTGGGGTTCGAGATGGGGCTTTTGGGCTAGTGGCTTTAGGCTTTGGGCTTGGGCCCTGATCTTCAAGTTTTAGGCTTTGGGCTTTGGGTTGGGGCTTTTGGGCTTTGGGATTAATGATTTAGGCCTCTGAGCTTTTGGCTTTTGGCATGGACTTTTGGACTTCGAGATTCAGGTTTGGGCAAAGACTTCAGGCTTCCCATTAAGGCCTTCTGGCTACAGTCTTCATACTTCATTCTTCAAGCTTGCATATAGAGGGTTCAAGGTTCAGGATTAGGCCATCAAGATTCGAGCTTCACGCATTGGCTTTTGCGCTTTAGGCTTCAAACTTCAGGCTTGGGCATTTGGGCTTTAGGCTTCGTGCCTTTAATTTTAGCTTGGGCCTTTTGCCTTTGAGTTTGATGCTTAGGGATTTACGCTTGGGGCTTCGGGCTTAGTCTTTCAGTTTTAAGGGATTAGGCTTCAGGCTTCGAAATTCAAGCTTTTGTGTTTGATCGTTGTGCTTCGCTCTTCAAGCTTGGGCCTTTGGGATTCGAGCTTCATATTTAGGTCTTGTGCTTTGGGCTTGGGCCTTCGGGCTTTAGGCTTTAGGCTTTAGGCTTAGGAATTTGGGCTTCTAGTTTCGGCCATTCACTTTTAGCCCTCAAGCTTCAGGCTTTAGGCTTTAGGCTTAGGAATTTAGGCTTCTAGTTTCGACCATTTGCCTTCAGCCTTCAAGCTTCAAGCTTTGGGCTCCAGTCTTCAGGTTTTGGTCTTCAAGCTAGTTCAAGCTTCATGATTAGGCCATCAAGATTTGAGCTTCAAGCTTAGGCCATCAAGATTTGAGCTTCAAGCTTAGGCCATCAAGATTTGAGCTTCAAGCATGGTCTTTTGCGCATTGTGTTTTAAGCTTCATACTTGGGAATTTGGGTTTCAGGCTTCATGCTTTATTTTCTGAACTTCAGCCTTTGGCATATGAGTTTGAAGCTTCAGGATTTTAGTTTCAGCTTTGGGCTTAGTCTTTTGGTATTTGGGGTTCAGGCTTTAGTCTTCGACCTTCGAACTTCGGGCTTTAGAATTTAAGCTTAGGCCTTCGACCGTTGAGCTTCAATTTTCTGGTTTGGGCTTTCCGACATTAAGTTTTGGGCTGAACCTTTATGCTTTAGGCTCGACGTTGGGACTTTGGCCTTTGAATTGTGTGCTTCGGGATGTAAAACTCTTGTTTTGAGCTTTAGGCTTTGAGGTTTGGGCTTTGAGCATTAAGCTTTAAGGCTCAAGTTTCAAACTTCAAGCTTGGGGCTTCGAGCTTTGAGATTTAAGCTCAGACTTCCTGGTTTTGGCTTTGGCCTTCGAACATTGGGAATCGTGTTCTAGGATTTGGGCATTGACCTTGGGGCTTTGGTTTTGCAGCATCGGTCTTCAAGCTTTATGATTCAGGCATCAAGCTTGGGCCTTCTAGTTGCGGGAGTAGGCCTTTATCCGTTGGGCTTTGAGCATGGAATACAAGCCTCAAGCTTCCTGTGTGGGCCTTCAGGCTTTGGCCGTGACCCTTTGGGCTTGGGCTGTAGGCATCGGCTTCAGGCTTCGATGTTGGTCATTTGTCTATCGGACTTTGGCCTTCGGGTTTAGGCCATCACACTTCAAAATTTAGGCTTGGTCTTTAATGGATTGTACTTTGATTTTACAAATTTAGCCTTCCAATTTTCGGACTAAGGCTTTGGCCTTTAGGCGTTGTGGTATGGGTTTTAGGCTTTAGAATTTGAGCATTAGACTACGGGAATTATGCTCGAGTCTTAGGGCTTCAGGAATTAGCATCGTGATTTGGGCCTTAAGCATTGGGTTTGAGCTTCGACCTTCAAGCTTTCGAACATGGTCTTGGGCCTTCGAACTTTTGGCGTTGAGCTTTTGTCTTTCGATTTTATGAATTTAGCCTTTTGATTTTGGGACTGAGGCTTTGGCCTTTAGGATTTAAGCTTTAGACTCTGGGAATTGTGTCTGAGTCTTAGGGCTTCAAGATTGGGCTTTAGGATATGGGCCTTAAGCTTTGGGTTTGAGCTTCGACCTTCAATATTTTGGGCATGGTCTTGGGCCTTTGAACTTTTGGCATTGAGCATTTGGCCTTCAGGCTTTGAGTTTCGAGCTTGAGCATTCGAGCTTCGAACTTGAGCCTTCGAACTTAGGCCTTTTGGCTTAAAGCTCAGGCTTTCAAGCTTTTGGCTTCAAGTTTAGGTCTATAGACTTCTAGATTTGGCCATCATGCTTTGAGCCACAAGGTTTGGCCTTTGGGCTTTTGGCTAGGGCTGTGGGCTTGGGTTTTCTAATCTCAGACGTTAGGCTTGCACCTTAAAGCTTGGAGGTTTGAGCTTCGAGCTTCGATTTTTGGTCTTGTGGCTTCGGGCATGGGCCTTCGGGCTTTTGGCTTTAGGCTTAAGAATTTGGGCTTCTAGCTTCGGCCAACGGGCTTCGGCCTTCCAGCTTTAGGCCTCGAGCAACAATCTTCAGACTTCGATCTTCATGCTTGCACAAATAGAGTTCAAGCGTCGGCCATCGGGATTCGAGCTTCAGGCATGGGATTTTGCGCTTTAGGCTTCAAGCTTCGAGCTTGGGCATTTGGGTTTTAGGCTTTATGCTTTGTATTTTGGGCTTAGGCCTTTAACCTTTGAGATTGAATGTTCGGGATTAGCTTCTGGCTTTGGGCTTAGACTTTTTTTTTTTTTCATAGGGAAAGATATTATAAACATAGCAATCTGTTGAACTATATCCATCCTTTAAAACGTAAGCGCCATCCATCAAACATGTCAAGGTTCATCATTTTTCACAGGAAACTAACCCTAATTCTCATGATATAAAAGAGGAAGATGTCGAAAGTTGGGAATAGAGTGATCAACAACCTCCTTCAGCAGTTTTGATCTCCATGATGCTCTTTACCTTGGGCACATAAAGGTAGTACACGAGAGACTGACGCTGGGTAACGACAAGCTGGGACTTGCCGTCAGCGAAGGTGGCTATGACTGAAGATGGATCGGCAAGTAGCCGGTTAGTGCAGAAGCTATCAATCGTCCTCCTCCTGGTGTACTCCCTGATGTTGTAATCAGGAAACTTGGCAGTGGTGCGAAGGAGAGAGCGAAAGAGAGACAACACTTCTCCTCTCGATGGCGCTGCCGTGCTCGCCATGATCGAGAGTGGCTTTGGGCTTAGACTTTTTGTGTTTGGGGTTCAGGGTTAGGGCTTTGGCCTTCGAACTTCGTGCTTTAGGCTCTGGTCTTCTGGCTATGGCTTTTAGCTTAGACCTTTTGACTTTAGGCTTCGGCATTGGGCCTTTGGCCTTTGGCCTTTGAACTTTATGGTTTTGGCTATACGATCCTAGATTTAGGCTTTGGACTTTGGGCTTTGGGTAATGAGCTTTGGGCCTGGGCCATCGATGTTTAGGCTTCGAGCTTCAGACTTTGAGCTTGGGCATTCGGGCTTTGGGATTTAAGCTTTAGGCTTCGGGAATTGTGCTTGGGTCTTTGGGCTGTAGGATTGATCTTTGGGATTCAGGCCTTAAACTTTGATTTCGAGCTTCGACATTCGAGCTTTCGGGCTCTGTCTTGGGTGTTTGACCTTTTGGTGTTGAGCTTTTGGGCCTCGGGCTTCGGGCATGTCCATTCGAGTTTCGATCGATAGCCTTCGAGTTTAGGCCTTCTAGCTTGGAGCTCAGGCCTTCAAGCTTTCTTAGGTCTTTGGGCTTTGGACCTGGGCATTGGGCATTGGGCTTTGGGCATGGGCTTTATGCCTGGGCCTTCTGATCTCGGTTGTTAGGTCTTCAAGCTTGCGCCTTTAGGCTTTGGGTTTCAAGCTTCGAGTTTAGGCCATGTGGCTTGGCCCTTCAGATTTTTGGCATGGGTTTAAGAATTTGGGCATCTAGCTTCGACCATGGGCCTTCGGCCTTCGAGATTCAGACTTCGAGATACGATCTTTGTGTGTCAATTTTCAGGTTTGTACATAGCAGGTTCAATTTTCAGGCTTAGGCCATCAGGATTCGAGCTTTCGGCATGGGCATTTTTGCTTTGGGCTTTATAGTTGTTGTTTTTTTGTTTTGGTGGGGGGGTGGGAGAGTAAGGCGATTAAAGAAAGGTCTTAAAAAAGATAGAGAATGGTTCTAATTCAAATGGATTAAAAAGATCTAAAGAATTCTTCATAGATAATCAAATTATATCCTGAAAAAATGGTAAGCCTAAAAATATTTATATAATGGCCGAAATTATTATAAAATATAGGGCTACAGAGGCGAATCAAAAATAAAATTATAATACATGACAAGAAAGAAAAAAGACAAATAATTAAATAAGGAAATCCTATATCCTCAAAAGTAGATAAAAGGAAGGATACATTTTTAGATTCAAAAGAATCTAATGAGTATAGTTGAAATTAAAGAGGAAAAAAGTAGCAAGGAGCGATAGAACCTGATAAGTATGCCGTACAGTTTTTGATTGATTTAGTAATCCATTTGAAAGCAACCTGCACAAACTATAAACTTGAAAGAAAATTAGATTTAAGATTTTGTTATAATAGAGGTCTAACAAAAGGAAAACCTTTTTTATCATCTATTATTTTCTTTTTAATTTGATCAGGAATAGTCAAATTATCAAAAATATTATCAGTTTTGACTTTAGTAAGAGCATCAGCAACTTGGTTAGCTTCTCTCCAAATATGCCTTATAGTAATATTTTTAAAAATAATAAGAGATTTAATATGAGCAATATTGAGTAAATATTTCCAACTGATGTCTGAATTATTTCTAAGCCAGTTAACAAGGACCATAGAATCTAATTCTAATTTAATATTATTCAAGCCCAAATCAAAATAAAGAGTAATACCATATGAGCATGCTTGGATTTCAGCCATGAGAGCATCACAAGCTTGGAAGATTTTAGAAAAAGCTTTAATAAGAATACCCTTAGAATCTCTAATAATACCTCCACCATGGCCAATACCATTTTCGTAACTACCATCTGTGTTAAGCTTGACATACCCATTGTTAGATTTCTTCCAGGCTATAAAATCAATATGAACATAATGAGTAGAAAGGTTAGGATTAATAACATTAAAAAAATATTTATCACCTTTAAATTGATTTTTATGAAAAGTATAAGCATGATTACAAGTGTAAAAAAGGTGGAGAATATATCATTTAATTTTATCGGTGGAGGCCAGATTGCCTCGAAACTTAGCTTCATTCCTTAAACACCAAAGAGACCACAAAGTAAGAATGAAAATAATATGTCTAATATGGCATTTTTTGATCTAGGGAGACAAATTCATCCACTTAAAAATAAGAGATTCAACGGAATTTAAATTAGAAAATATAGGAATATTAAATAAATTAAAAACAACATTCCAAACTTCTTGGGCTTTAGAACAATGCCAGAAAATATGAAAAGTGTCTTTTTACTGTGGGCAACCCTAAACACATTTTGAGGAGAGATTAAGACCTTTTTTCATAAAATTAATATCATTAGGAACAATATCTTGAAAAATTTGCCAAGAGAGAGAGAAAATTTTAAGAGGAATAAATCTATGCCAAATAAATGACCAAATTAAGCTTTTATCTTTTTTTCTCCTAAAAAATTCCCAGGTTTCTTTAAAAGAGAAATTACCATTATTAGAAAGACACTAGATGATCTTATCACTATTGATGATTGGAATATTAATAACATCCTGAACTAAGTTATTAGGGAGATTATTAATAAGATATTCTTTATTCCAACTACTATTAATAATAGCTTTTTGAACTTTATTAGAATTGAAAGGACCATTAGTCAAGTCAGCTAGCTTGTCTTCAGGAAGCCAATTGTCAAACCAGAAGGAAATATGGCCTTCCCCAATGGCCCATCTAATATGAGGCTCAGCGAAATTTCTAGATTTAATAAGTCTGTTAAAAATAGAGGAACCAGTATTATTATGAATATTGATAGGGTGATTGCCTTTGAAGTATTTTTTCTTCATAATAAAGGCCCATAATGAATTTTGAGTTCTAAACCTCCACCAAAGCCTACAATCATTGACTTTTTGGAGATCATTAAAGTGTCTAAAACCTAAACCACCTTCCTCCTTAGGATAATACATTTTATTCCAAGATCTCCAAATGAAGTTCTTTTTACCATGAGTATACCAAAGAAATTTAGTAAAAAGAATACCAATTTGCTTAATGATAACCTTAGTGGGAGGAATGTTGTGAAAGACATATTGAGGAATAGAACTAAGAACAGAGTTGATAAGGATAATCTTAGCACCTTTGGATAGCAGGTTACAATCACAACCAGAAATCCTATTCCTAATTTTATTAATAATATTATTGAAAAGGGAGTTTTTAATATTTTCTTTATAAATAGGGCAACCCAGATAGGATATAGGGAGATAATCACGATTAAAACCAGTGATATTGCTAATACTATCAATCAATTTCTTACTAGCCTTCTTAGAGCAAATAAAAGAACTTTTACTAATATTGATTTTTTGACCAGAAATTCTTTCATAAAGATTAAGAAAATCCTTAACTTTTTGAAGAAAATTTTTAGCACCATTACAAAAAATGATACAATCATCAGCAAAAGCTACGTGAGAAACATAAATGGGAGATTGAAAATGATAAGAAATAGAAGTGTAATTATTGATAAGATTATTCAGACCTCTAGAAAGATATTCAGCTACAATAATAAAAAGAGTAGGAGAGATAAGATCCCCTTGTCTAAGGCCTCTAGTAGATTTAAAGAAGCCAACTTGGATACCATTAATGATAAGAGAAAACCAGCAATTAGAAATAATTTTGTGAATCATATTGCAAAATAAAATAGAAAAACCAAATGTAGTTAGCATCTTATGTAAAAAATTTCATTCAATCCTATCATAAGCTTTTTCCATGTCAAGTTTCAAAGCTACATTGCCGCCTCTAATATTATAATCAATGTGGTGAAATATTTCTTGAGCAAGAAGGATATTATCAGAAATAATCCTATTTGGAACAAAACCAGATTGATTGGGGGAAATGATGGAAGGAAGAATAGACCCAAGCCTTTGAGTGAGTAATTTAGTTAAGATTTTCATCTTAACATTGCAAAGGCTAATAGGTCTGAAATTCTTCCAAGTTTGAGGGTAATCAATTTTAGAAATAAGAACAAGAAGAGTAGAAGAATAAGATCTAGAAAGAAAACCACGAGAGTAAAAATCACAAACAGCAAAAAAAATATTATTTTTAATAATATCCCAACAATGCTTATAAAAACTAGCACCATAGCCATCTAGGCCAGGGGCAGAGTCATCAGGCATAGAGAAAATACTATTCTTAATTTCATCCATAGAAGGAAGAGAAGTAAGCATATCATTGTGCTGATTAGTAATAATAGCAGGGATATTATTAAAGTCAAAATCAGAAAAAGAGTTCCCTTGAGAGCTAAAGAGATTAGAGAAAAAATTAATACCCTCCTTGTGGATATCATCTTGATTCTCCATATTCTCATTATAACTATTTTTTAATTGAGAAACATAGAGAATTTTTCTTTTCTTTTTAACAGAAGCATGAAAAAATTTAGAATTAGAATCACCTTCTTTCCATCATTTGATAGAAGCTTTTTGTTTCCAATAAGCTTCCTCACAAGTAAGGTGAAATTGAAGTTTGGCCTTGGCCAAATTAAGGGCAATTCTATCAGCTTCAAAATGAGAAGAATGAAAATTATTTTCAAGAATACAAATCTTAGCTTCTTTATTCTTAATATTTTCAAAAACATTACCAAAAACATTTTTATTCCAATTTTTAAGAACAGGTTTAAGACGACTAAGCTTCTCATGCAGATTAATAAGACCAAAAGAATTAGTGTTAGGGGCCCAGTTTTCTCTAACATCAAGGAGATTATTGTGTTTACATCACATATTTAAGAATTTAAAGCTACTTTTAAAATTATTAATATTTTTATTAGACATTTGAACTAAAATAGGGCAGTGATCAGAGCAAAGACGAGTAAGGTTAGTAACTTTGATAGGGTCAAAGAGATCAAATAGCTTACTGTTAGAAAGAGCTCTATTTATTCTTTGACTCATATGATTATCAGCTCAAGTAAAGGGTTTCTCACAACAGCCCAGATCTTCTAACCCCGAGACCAAAAGACAATCGTTAAAATCTTGCATAGCAATAAAATTTGGGGGGTTACCGCCACACCGCTCCTCGGGTTTTTGGACAATATTAAAATCACCTAAAATAATCCAAGGAACATCCAAAGAATTGGCGTGAGATATAATATTATCCCAAAGCGGTCGTCTATCAATTTTATTACAAAAAGCATGAACCGCAGAAATGTGAAATTTGATCCCTCTATAAATAACAGAAGCATGCAAAATTTGTTGGTGATCATTAATAATCTCACAATCTAATTTAAAGGACCAAAAGAACCAAAGATCAGAATTAGTAGCAGCATAGCAAAAATCAAAATTAGCGAATATTATCTATGCGATTATTATCAATCTTAGGCTCAAAATTGGCTAGAAAGTTAATATTATATTCATGAATAAGATTAACAGCATAACAAATAGTGGTGTTATTAGAGAACCCCCTAGCATTCCAATAAATAAAATCCATAGTAAAACATGAAATAAAAGAAAAGTAAAAAAAGATTAAGGAGAATAAAAATAATAATAAAAAGAAAAATAGAAAATATAAAATAGAAATAAAAAGCTGGAAAACTAATGAGGGATAGGAGGCCGGCTTAAACTTCGACTCCTATTCCTAGTATTTTTATAAATACTTTGTTTTTTACTTAAGGGGTTAATAATATTTTTTTTGTTTTTAAAGATATTGGGGTGAGAATCGGGTATATTCTCAATAATTTTAGATTTCGAAAGAGGAATTAATAAAGAAGTTTGATTGTTAAAATCACAATTCTCATTAATTTTTTCAATCCCAATAGGGGATTGGATAGGAGGAGTTAAGGTTTCAATGAAATTAGCAATTTTCTCACCGTTTTTAATACTTTCAATTTCAGCAATGGTAGGATCTGTAAAACCCTAAACCAAAAGCCAGAGCCCTAAAGGCGAAAGGCCAAAGACTGAAGCTCAAAGCCTCAAAGCTCGAAGGCCCAAACCCAAAGCTTGAAGCCTGAAGCCTGACCCAGAATCCCAAAGCCTAAACATTAAAGCCCGAACCTCGAATCCCAAGGACAAAGCCTGAAGCGCGAAGCCCGAAACTCGAAGGTGCGTGCTCAAACCATAATGGCCCAAGCCAAAATCTCGAAGCCCAGCACTCAAAGCCCAATTCCCGTAGATCAAACCCTGATGGTTGAAGCTTGAACCCGGAATCTGGAAGCTCAAAGACAAAATCCCAAGGCCCATGCCTGAAAGCCTAACATATAAGGTCCAAGCTCAAAGGCCCAAGCCCAAAGCCCAAAGCTTTACTTTTAGCCCTTCAAGGTTTGGGTGTAGTCTTTTGGGCTTCTAGCTTGGGACTTTGAGCTTTTAAGCTTCATGTTTTGGGGTTGATGGGATTCGAACTTCAGAAATATAGTCTGATAGGCCCTTCGGTCTATGTGTTTCGAGCATCGTGCATTAAAGTTGGGCCTCGGGCTTCGACCTTCGAGTTTGGGCCTCAAGCATTGGGCTTTAGGCTTGGGCTTTCAGGCTTACGGGCTTCAGACTTTAGGCTTGATCCATTCGTCTATAGGTTTTAGGGTTTAGGCTAGTGCCGATTGGCTTTGATCTTTGGGGTTAGGGATTTAGGCTTGACTCTCGAGCTTCAAGCCTCAGGATTTGACTTTGAGACATTAGGCTTCAAGCTTGGGCATATGGGCTTCACGCTTTGACTTTCGAGCTTTAGATTTTAGGCTTCGGACTAGTGCCTTTGGGCTTCGATCTTCTTGGATTAGGGCCCTCGAGTTTCAAGGTTTGGGCTTAGGCTTTTGGGCTTCTAGCTTAGGACTTTGAGCATTTGGGCTTCGGGCCTAACACTTTGGGCATTGAGCTTTGACCTATATGCTTCGAGCATTTGGCTTTGATCTTCCAGTATGGTCCTTCGAGCTTTGGGCTTAAGGCTTAGCCCAACGGGCTTCCTACTTCAAGCTTGCATCTTTGGGCAGAGGCTTTGGGCCTTGGATGTTGGGATTCAATTATAGGCATCAGGCTTTGGGCTTCAGGCATAGACCTTTGGCCTTCTAAATTAGGCTATGGATTTTGAGATTAGGCCTTCAGGTTTTGGGCT
>JAEMOT010003730.1:190210-201954 GCA_019297695.1 Apostasia ramifera | reverse complement strand
GACTTCTTTGTCTTCTTCTCCTTCTGTGCTTTAATTTGAGCCACTGTGGGATTGTCCGGGAGAAGAGGAATGTCATAGTCTTCTTCCACTGCTTCCCAGAGATCCAAAGCTTCCAGGTATGTCTCCATGCGTACTGCCCAAATTTGGTAGTTGTCTCCGTCGAACACCGGCGGAGCAATTGAGGAGAAACTAGCTTCGGTCTCCATTACTGCTCAAACTTATACACAGGTCCCTTAAGAAGAAAGCTCTGATACCAATTGTTGGAATTTTTCAATGAGAAAAAGAGAGAGGAAACTGAAACTAATTGCTGCAGATTGAAGGGAAATCAGAATACTTTCATTAACATGAAGCATTACAATTTAAAGCTTAAAAAATAACAAATTCCTGAAAAATAGTCATGATAAACTGAATAACTAACTCCTAAAAATAAGGAACAAACTTGACTCAATCAAACTCTAACAAATTCAGCAGTCCTAAGCATGTATTCCAACAGACCTAATTTTGGAATTTTATTTTTGGTATCTTGCATGTCATTTTTAGTTATTTATTATTCTTTGTCTATAAATAAGTTATTGATTTTATTATGACATGTCACATCCATTATAGTTGCATCTTTTAGTAAGTATTTAAATTAGATGATTATGAAAAATATTTCAAAAATAATTATCTAAGTCAAAGCTAACATCTAGTCCAAATGAAATAGATAAACATAATTCTGAAGTTGATTTCAATAATCTTCTTGTGGATATTAGATTACGACAAGTAATGGAACCCTTTCAAACTTATTGGAAGTATTGGAAAATTTTCATTGAAAAGGATTTGTGTTAGAAACTTATGTCATCGAAGCCTTCTAAAAAAATGGCTTGCGAGAGAAAAATGTTTAGTATCTCACACTATAAGCATGTGAATTTTTGAATGGTTTTATCAATAACTACAACCACTATAGAAAGGGCGTTTTCAGCTGCATTAATTGGAGATCACTGGATGGACAATACTTTAGTTGTTCATAACAAGTACATATTTAATAGTATTATTAATGAAGTGATTACGCACACATTTTTTCAAAATATGAACTAAGTGTGACACTTGTAACTTATTATACTTTTAATTTTTAGCATATACTGTTATGAGATATTTTGGGAAATTGGATTTCTCTAACATAAAGCCATTCATACTTGCAAACTGTATCTAATCTGTTGAATGTCCAAATAGTACAATTAGAAGAAAGTTAATTCTAACAACAGCACTACCCTTGGAAAAATCACTAATATTCTTTGCAGCACTTAAACCTATCTTAATAGGTTGTTCATGTCAATACTATTGAATAAAATTAAGAGTTCTCCTACACAGCCCCAACAACTGATTAATAAATTGACCAATCATGGTTTAAAGCTTTAATTCACCGAATTATCTAGTGGATTAAGTTCTAATTCACTAGATAATTTAATGAATTAAAGGCCTAAACCATTATTGGTCAAGTATTGAGATTGCATAGCAATTTACTAACATTAAGAACAACTATAAGTTCAAGTACTATGAGAAACTTACCAGAGATGCATAGAGGAACAGTGAGAGGAAGTAAAACATTCGCGAGCCAGCATCAAATTTTCCTGTAGTACTTGTCCACGACATGGCAAGAATTGAGTTATTGGATTTTGCCCATGTACAAAGAGGAAGAGGGAGACCAAAGAAGACATGACAAGAAACTATAAGAAGTGATCTTAGTTACTTAGACTTAGATAAGAATTTGATAACTGATAGGGCGCAATGGAAACAAAGGATTCATGTAGCCGACCCCACCTAGTGGGATTAAGGTTTGGTTGTTGTTGTTGTTGTTGTTGTTGTACTTGTCCACGACAAGGACGCAATACTAGGTCCCGCTATAAATAGAAAGAAAACTGGGTGAAGTTCTTTCGGAAGAGTTTCATTTGTTGGAAGTCACTGGTATAAAGTTACAAAAAGAACAATGTAGTGCGCTAAACCAACTGCAAAGAAAAATAAAGGACCTTCTTTCAGGTCCATGTATGAACCCAACAGTGCACCAACAAAGTTTCTTACAATCGCCAAATGACTTAACGGGTTTGCCACCTTCGAAAGCCTACGCTGGCCACCCAACATCCACTGCCCATAGAGTTTCAGCTCAAGTCCAAATATTGGAGCCATTGGCACATACCACAAAGCAGAATGCAAACTCTTTGCAATTGATGGTGGCAAACCAAGCAACAAGAAAATACAGCCTATCCATGGGGTGAAAAAGAAGTTAACTCTGACAGGATGGTAAAACTCTCTTCGAACAGCTTCAAAGTAAAATAGAATCTTCAGAGAATAGATGAAAGCAACCAAGATCATTAAAGCAAGCGCCATGCACCAAAGGATGAGGTTGACAGCTAGGTTTACGTGAAGGAAGCCCATGGAAGGATACGTGGCTATTCTCTTCCAGAGGACAGCTTGGATTGCTAAGCCAAGGCACATGCTGAAAGAGGAGATTGGGAAGCGAAGAAGGAAAGGCCATTTCTCATCTTCAGGAAGTGCCAACTTCTCAGAGGCCTGTCAGGAAACAGGGAAATTCAAAGTATTAGCAAATAGAAAATTTAACTTCCATTTCCACTAGAGAATAGCTCCTTGTGTTCAAGAGCTTACATTAAACGTCAATTCTGCTATATTTCATACAAGCCTAGTAATTATTATAAGCATAATCAAAATTTTTTTTTTTTTTAAGTGCAAGACTGTTGCATTGTGCTTACAAGAATTTGAAGGCTTCTTTGTAACTGCATAAGTTATGATGAGCCCATATGAAAAACTACAAAAAGAGAGGAGAACTTAACCAGAGTACAGCTCTTAGATTAGAGTTCTAAAAGAACATAATATAGGGACTGCCTTATAGTCTAAAATATATGGAGAACTTGTGTATTATATCAAAAATTAGGATGTAGGTATGTGATTTGATAAGGGGTCGGTGGGTATGTAATTCCTTGATATCAATGTAATTTGGAATAAATATGAGGTTATAGGTAGTGTTCATCAACTTCAACCGAAGGCACGGATTCTGGTTCTTCTGCATAGGAACCATTGACCTCTACTATCTCTTGCTCACTGCCATGGAGAGCTGAGAGCTGCCTTTCAAATCTTCTAGACCAAGTCTTGAATGAATCATAACAATTATCCGTCACTCTCTCACTGTTTAGAACTGAAGGTTGAGAATAAAGCTTTATCACAAGACGACTGAAAGCATCAGGATTTGATAGGTGAATTGGTTTCCCAATGCAGGTGGCATCTGCTTCATTTTTGAAGTTAAATTCCAACTGTTCCTCCCCTTTATGAGGCGAGACAGGCATATCGATGACAATAGCTTGGGATGGAGTCTGTGAATCCAAGGGATTTACTAAGGGTGCGTTTGGATAGGGGGTAGGATAAGCTAACCCAGGTTAGCTTAACCCCATTAATAACTTATCCCAGCTGGGATAAGTTATTAATTGCAATATGGCATTTGGATGCTAACCCGGGTTAACCTAGGATAACTTTGAATTCAGTTTGGCAAATAAATAAGTTAACCCAGGATAGTAAATAAAAAAAGATGAAATAGAAAGAAGACAGTTACTAATCCATTCAACACAGAAATAATACAATCATCATAAATAATAAAAAAATATGAAATTACAGATATTCGTCAAGATCAACATTCTCGTACAGTTGAGCACCATGATCATCATCGATTCATTACCCCCTACAACAAACAAAGTATAATTAAATATAATACAATGAACAGTAGTAGTAGGTCAATCACTTCAAAATTTCAGTACAAGTTAACCTGGCCCATCCACATCTGTTCAATAATTGCCGTCCGGATAATTTTCCCCCATCGTTGTTGAGTTGCAGGTATATAAGTTGTTTGGTCTTCATCTTCAGCCTCTTCCTCCAAACTCTCATCTTGCTCTAGATCAGCCTCTCGAATGCTGAAGTAGGTATCATGACCATGATATCTACCAATGTAATTGTGCAAAATACAACATGCAAGTACAATATCCGCTTATATATTAAAGGAAAATGATTTCATATCAGTTAACACTTTAAACTATTTTTTTAATATACCAAACGTGCGTTCAACAATATTTCTCAGTTGTGCGTGCCTATGATTGTACAACTCTTGAGGAGACTCATATCTTCGCTGTGAACGATTACGAAAACTACTCAAATGATATCGTACACGACGTACTGGTGCAAGAAGCTTGTCATTATTAGCATATCCAGAATTAACCAAGTACATCTTTCCTGATTTATTCACAACACAAGAAAAAGTCATTATAAGTATGAAATATTGAATATATAATATTACTGAATTTACCTTGCGGTACTGAGAAATCACCTTGCTCGGTTGCCCATTTCAAAACACGCATGTCAGCAGCAGATCCTTCACATCCAGTTGCAACATATACAAATTGTCGATCAAAAAAGACAGCAACCATAACATTCTGAGATATGAAATCTTTTCTATTCCTATATCGATTTTGCTTGTGAACAGGTACTATGGCAGGAACATGTATTCCGTCAATAGCACCTAGGATATCTTTGAAGTATGGGTAAAAATGTAAGTTATTTCAGATGTGTGGATGACATGGAGTGGTCGAATCTGGAAGTACAACGAAATCATCTTTCAAAGTGAAGACTCCTTGTAGGACTTGTTTGAAATTACGACTAACTATTTCTAGTGAGTGTTGAAAAAATTCACAGACACTGCGATAACTATCAGCTTGTGCAATAACCCGCAAAAATACTGCTAACTGCTCTGCTGCTGGCATGTACCGAGTATCTCTTAGGACACCCCGGTCTGCTAGCAAGTCTCTTAGGCCAATAAATGATTGTGCAGGCATACGAAAACAGTTGTATGCTCGCACATCATGCCCATTTAAGATCTCATGGATGTACAAATTACTGGGGTATGGTCTATCGTACATAACTCGAGGAACGTGTACGTTAGATTTGTCTAACTCAGCAAACTCAGAAATAAATTCCAGTAATATTGCCTCTTCATCTAAGCATGTAATGAGGTTGGCAACCTCATTCTCATAAAATTGGCTAATGTCCATTTGTAGCATATTATAACAAATATTTCATTACCAAATTGAGAATACAAAAATATCTTATTATTTCAACAATACAATACAACGAGACAATATTAGAAACAGTGAGAATGCAGATTAAAATAATATTATTACTGCAACGCTAAATAGTAGTACAACAAACTCAAAACAACTGTCTGCAGTAACATTAGAGACAAAAAAAGTAAAATGCTCAATCTTACACTAAAAAGTGGGAGGAGGGTCAAATGATGGGTTTGGTCGATCGGTAAATATTGGCATTTGACCAAATTGAGCATATCGGCCAACAGTAAAACCAACCCAAGTTTCTAAGCGACTCCCATCTAGCATCATGAATACTGTGATATTGTTAGGAATTTCATTTAATGCATCTATCATTGCACAAAGTGCGGTGTCTGTTAAATTTTGCATACATGCTAACTTTTTCATTGCGTCTTCCATAGTGTAAGGCATTGCGCGTTGCATTGCTTGCAATGCAATATTTGTTTTGTTCCTTGCCTCAGACAGTAGACACTCTGCATCGTCTTTGGTAAAACTTTTTTTTCGACGCCTACGTTCTTTGCTTGATTCAGCTACACGCTTACCTCCACTCCCTGAGGAAGGGTCACGTGTTACATCATTATCCTCAACGAAAACGTAGTTCTCAGCAAAACTAGATCCTTCCCCAGAAACATATCTAGCATCAAAAGCATGTTCAGTAAAGTCATTCGCATTTACTTGAACATTTGCGTCCATTTCTGGAGACTCAGCCGTTGACATGTAATTGACGGAAGACCTTGCATGGTTGCCCAATGCGTACGTGTTTGTAATGAGGTCCCCAACTGCTTCGTAATGCGTAAAGGGCTTCCTTCATAACGATTCATATTCTGGATGAACCTATACAAAATAAAATTATAAGTTGCAGGAACAATTAGTGCTGGTACTCAAAATTGATAAATAATATCATATCACACCTGAAGAATTTCTTCCCACAAATCATCGATTGCATCTGGTGTGTTTTTAATTGGATTCCATCCCCACCCACTCCGCCCAGCAAGTTTATGATACTTCTTATATTCTTTTTTCAATGTTTTCCAAGAATCCTTTAGTTGTTGAGCCGTTTTCTTAGTAATCTCAATCCAAGTCAAAGACGTAGGATTCCCATTTATCACGTCCCCATTATTATGTTTCTCAGTGATAAGCAAAATTAGTCTATCCTTTTCTTCATTAGAAAAATTTGGATCCCTACTTTTTCTATTCGCTCTTAGGTTTGAGGGACTGATTTGTGTCTTATCTTCAGTTTCTGTCATTCTGTCATTCTGTCATCTACAGGCATAGTTTGCGATGGCTTCCTAATTGATAGTTTATCCTGGCCCATGCGTCGGAAACCGGAGTTCATATTGCTTAACAGAAATTATAAATGGTGAATAACGTTAGACTACAAGTCCTCGGTTTCATCATGAAAAATCGAAACAAAACCAAGCTTTTCAGTGCTGTGGGATCAACATCTAAAGATTTCAATACAACAAAATCAGTAAGAGCTGAAGAATACAAATTTGTTCTTAAAGTGTCAGAAGAAGAACATAACATGAAAGTACACACCAGCTGGAATAGAAACAGCATGAAGATGGAAACAGAAATTATCAATTTATTCTCTAAATGCAGACTTTTTATCAAGCCTAATTGTAGTTCACCCAAAGGCTCAACCTTCTCCAACCAAAGGTTTGCAAATTTTAAACTATTCAGCAGCGAAGAAAATCCTGAACTAGTGCAAAGCAAATTTTAAATACAATCAATTAGATGCTGATCAATTCACATCACGTCAGACTAAATGAGAACTGATAAATAACAGAAGAAAAAAAGATTATCAAAATTGATTACTAATGACCAGCAAAAGATATAAGTAAATGAGAATCTCACACTTGAGGAAGAAAGATATCATTGAAAGCGCTGTGAACAATCTACCCTTTTGCTATTTAGTGGCCGTCATGTATATAAAAACATCACATAGAATTAAGAGTAAAAACTTTATACAAACAAAACTTGATTATAAGCCATGAATTGGAAGAAAAGCAAGCCTCTAGCGTTTAGTATATAGATAATAGTAAAAATTGATCAATTAAAACTCTCATCATTAACCCACAGCCAAGAACTAAAGAGCCTCCGGTAGGTTAAGAACTAATAAGAAACGAAAAATAGAAGGAGAACCAAACCAACCACAATACTGCCATAAAACAAAGCAAAACATGACTCTATCATAAACCATTACACTTTTTATCTCACCATTTGATATGCGAAAAGGGTAACATTAAGTTCTATCTCACCATTTTTTGCCTATTGATAGGCTAAAAGTACTGGGTTCAGAAATTTGTATGTCGGCTACGGTAACTTGGATCGGCAAAAAGCAAAATATTTTCATATTTACCTCTCCACCTGGATACCAAGGATAACTGACATATAACATGAAATCACTTTGAGATTAATCAGATCTCCATTTTCTTTTTTTAATTATCAAAAAATTCATCATTGCCCATATTTCAGAAGTGGTATAAAAACAAGTGTAATATCTGAGCAAACAAGTGTAGTATCTATTCATATACGAACTATAGCTTAACTGTAGCAGAACATAAACATTCAATGGGACTAAAGAAAAAGTAGACTTACTAGAAAACCGCTGGAGCAAAGCAATTAGGAGAGAATGCTAAAACTTGGAGGCACAGGTAAGATGACCATCCAAATTCAGCAATAAATAGAGAACTAAGGACACAACAGGCCAAAAAAACAGCCAAAGCATAATGAACACAATTTTTTATAATATAGTGGAGATAAGAGCTCTCATTTTAAACAATGACAAAAAAGGAACATGGCATAAATTATTGAATAACATGGCAATGAATCATGTAACATGGGTTACATAAGACAAAGTCCACCTAATAAGTATGGTAACATGACTGTGGCTCATAGCAAGAATATCAGCAAAATAATAATCAATAAAATTGGTTAATAATGACAATGAGAACATGGGTAACATGACACAAAGCCAGGTCATCACACTGCACAAGCAGCCCTCAACCCTCAGAAAAACAGAGGGCAAACTCGCAGATGAATAGCACAGAACCAAGAAAAGCAGAGGGAATGACAATGCACAATCAGGCCTCAGCCACAAGAAAAAAAAATTAGACAAGTGCACAGCCATTGCAGCAGGTATGAAATTTAAAAAAAACAAAATTGTTAGAATGGGCAGCAGGAATTCCAGGCAGAACACAAAAAAAAAACCACCAAATCACAAAACCAAGTAGGAAACAGTGGAAAACAGCACAGAACCGCAGAATGACAAACAACACAGAACAGAGAGAATGACCATGCAGCAGGTATGAAATGAAAAAAAAAATTGTTAGAATGGGCAGTAGGAATTCCAGGCAGAATACAAAAAAAAAATCCACCAAATCACAAAACCAAGTAGGAAACAGTGAAAAACAGCACAGAACCGCAGAATGACAAACAGCACAAAACCAAGAAAAGCAGAGGGAATGACCATGAAGCAGGTATGAAATGAAAAAAAAAATTTGTTAGAATCGGCAGCAGGATTTCCAGGCAGGCCCCAAAAAATAACCCACGAAATCACAAAATCAAGTAGGAAACAGTGAAAAACAGCACAGAACGGCAGAATGACAAACAACACAGAACCAAGAAAAACAGAGGGGATATAACCAGCACAGCACAGAACCGCAGAATGACAAACCTCACAGAGAAAACAGCGGAAGAAATCGCAAATCAACAAGGAATAATAAAGATGAACAACACCAAACAAAGAAGAATAGAGGGGATCTACCGCATCAAACCCAGGGGATGACAGATGTGCGAAAAGAGCAGGTAGATCTGCGATTAGGGCAGGTAGATCTGCGATTAGAGAAGGCAGATCTGCCATTAGGGCAGGCAGAGAGTAGAGAAATGCATTTACCTGAACAGATAAAACTAAGAACACTCACCGTCACCAAGCCAGAAGGCCGTCGCTGCCGGAGAGGCACTGCGCCGGCCTGCGTATCAGAGCAGAAATTCCCCTCTGTCGCCGCGCTTGGAGCGGCGCCATCATCCGGCAGCTAGGTAGCACGAAAAAACCGAACCGCTCACGCAGGATTCGCGCGCGACAGAGAGCGCAGATCCGCCATCTCCGCCCTTACCCCAACATCTCGGCTGGGGTAGCTAAACCCGGGGGTAGGCGGGGTAAGGGAAGCCCCCTGGGTTTGTTAACCCAGGGGTAAAGGTTACTCGTTATAACGCGTTTGGTGGGTTAGCTGGGTTAACTTGAGTTAACCCAGCTAACCCACCTATCCAAACAGCCCCTAAAGGGATGTCAATAACAAAAGGTTGATCATCGGTATTTTTGCCCAGTTTTGCCTGCTAAGAAGCATGTATTACAGTAATAATAAGCACATAAGGGAAAATTTCATATGATTAGACTCAGAAGCTGATGTGTAAATGTCTGAACTTACCTTATCAGAAGTGCTGGCAGTACCATCAAGCTCCTTCGGGATAACACAGTTAATGTGAGACTCATTGACGGAGATACAAAGTGTCCCAGCTCCATTGTGGTTTTCCATGATAACCCACACACCTGCAACACGCAAATATTCACAAATCATTAGTACTCTTACACTAAAGTCTGCTCGCAGAACGCATAACTCCACTACAAAATGATACATCAGCTCGAAGCAAGCCACTGCTGTTATTCTCAAAATAACTACGAACAATATTTCGAAATGAAGTTGGATCCCACTTTCTTTTCTAAATTTGGGTGTCATTAAATTGAAGGGAAGAACCTCCTTTTCCCATGCAAGTGTTCCATTTAGATAGATTACAAATATAAATTGAATTTTTTAGAATGTATCGAGAAACATGTAGTTTTGTAAACAAAGTTCAATCTTTTACCATGGTACTGAATGTATCTTCCGGTACTACGAGATATATTTTCGATCAACAGATTTCAATTAAATGGAGAGGATTTTTCCCCTGAACAATCCAAAAAAACATTAATGTTATTGGATCATAACCTAAAGGTGTTTAATAAGCGCCCAGAAAAATTTCAAACTTGAAGAAGTAAAATTTTGTCTTTGCGGGATAACATCAAAGAACCCAAAACTTACTTAAAAATGGAACTTCGTGATAAATCTTAGATGGCGACGCCAACTAGCGACGTAGACGACCGACATTTGCAAAAACAACTAGCGCAAAAGTCCTAATTCAGAATAGTTCATCTTCGACGGCGACGGCGCCGGACTAGACGGCGGTGGTGGTGGCGGCGGCCACGGAGACGTCTGGCGGCATTGTCGCTAACAGGAACCTCTTATTTTTTAGGGTAATTTATACAAATTTATTAAATATTTCTAAATATTACATTTACGCCCCTATTCTTTAAACATACCACGCAAATTTTTCCACACTCTAATCATTTTAAATTAATCATTTCAATTAAAATAAAAAAAAAATTAATCATTTCAATTAAATTGGATCATAATTTTAAAGCTCTTAATTAAAGAAAATTATAGTGTGCGATATTTGCAAATTTAATATTTGACACAAAACTATTATTCATAAAACTTTCCCAAATAGTATCTTTAACTTTTTGTATAAATCCAAAGATTTAGGAAGTTGGAAATTAACTACTTGATTAATTAGTTTTAAGATTCAGTTAAAACCAGCTTGTTTCGGTGGTCTTAGATTAGTTTTGATCAAGACTTGTTCTATCAGATTCAGTCGGAACTCTCAAATTTTAAGGTGGAATTTCTTAAAATCGAGATTAATTTTTAAGTTAAAACTCAGTGTAACGACCTCGGTCGTTACCCAATTTCTTTTTTTTTTATCCTCAAATAAATTCACTATATCTTAATATAAATCTGTCCTTAATATACAATTAGTACATTACACCATAAATAATTATAAAATTCTGAACACAAATAATTTAAAATAATCTTCTAATTGTCTCTCACCCATGCCTCTTATGCTTGTGCTAAACCTGTAAAAATAGTGCCGAAAATGACGTCAGTTCACCAATAGGACTCAGTAGGAGATATCAACTAGCTATGGGCTACATAAAATATTAATAAGATTTCATGATCACAAATTTATTATTTTGAGATTTAAGAGAATTATATATGCATACACAGCAACATTCATGAACTTATATCAAATGAATAAATAACATGATAGCAATGACTGATAATTATGCTTAGTTAAATTGTATAATAGAAGATTCAAATAAGAATTTATAACATGAATTCTGTCAAATAAATGAGCATGTATATCATGAGTTTCTTATGAACAATTGAATAGTATAAACGCATGATAGATAATTAGCACAATACGAATACTAAACATAAACAAGTGCACATAATAATTATAATGTACACATGATAACAGAACAAATATAAAAATATAATTAACGAATAAGTTCTCTTTTAATTAATTTTTTTTACTCTTTTGGGCCCGTGATTTCTCGTACTACGCCTCAGCTGCCTTTTACATATTTGGGGATCGTCATCCCCTAGCCCCGTAGGCAATAGCCCATAATGGCAAAAATGTGAGGTCCTCAATCAGTTTTGGGAGTTTTCACCCCCTAGCCCAAAATGGCAATGGACGCCGTCGCGCCTATATATATCATATGCTCGAGCT
>JAEMOT010003730.1:89739-184684 GCA_019297695.1 Apostasia ramifera | reverse complement strand
TATATATATATATATATATATAGTTGATTGTTCTATTATTAAGTAAATTAATTGAACTTATTTCTCAAGTTAAAATGAACAACATATGATACGATTTATGATCATGTTGATTCTAGATCTACTCACAGTCTTTGACATAACTTTACATATTAAAATCATCACAATTAAAAGCTTTACATTTGCTTCTATCTTGATCAGCAACACATAGAATACAAAAATATGAAGAAATCCCATGTAATGAGAGCCAATTAATAAAGCCTCTCTCTCTCTCTCTCTCTCTCTCTTTCTCTCTCGAGTTGCAGGTCACCAAAGCTTGTTCTTCTTCTTTCATGTTCTTGGCCGCATCTAATTCCGCATGAAGAACAACGTTAATAATTAATTAATCAAATAATTAACTTGCAGGAGAGAATCATCGTTTTGCAGATTTAAAATTAATTAATTGCAAGCCACGGTGACTAAAATTAATCTAATTATAATTATGAAAAATATAAGAAAAATATCACAGTATCGACTATCAAAAACGCAAAAACATTATGCTTGATGACTAAGTAGATCGCTTACTGTTAATGAACAGCAGTAGTACTGAAGCGCCGGCGAAGCTCTGAGCCGTGAACCAACTTCCGGCCGGAGAAAGCTTTAGATCAGAGACAAAACCCAGAGTGGGAATATCAAGCCGGTGAACTTCCTATATTTATATTTAACATGGCGGAAGGCAAGAGGAAGAGAAGAAGAAGAAGAAGAAGAAGAAGAAGAAGAGCAGGAGGAGGAGACTTCTGTGGTGTTTATTCTACTATTGGGTCAACCTTTTTTTTTTTTGGGAAAATTGCATTTGACCCCTGAAGTCTTAATGGCATTGCAAATTAGCCACAGTTTTTTTTTAAATTTCAATTTGGAGTCCCTGAGTTTATAAAAAAAAACACTGCCTTTTAGCCTCTGTTAAGATTTTAATTTTTATCATTATATAATAATGATTATTGTAAATTATAGTTCTTTTAATTTTTTAGAATATAATTTTAAATTATTAATATTAATATTTTTAATTTTAAAGTTTTAAAGCATATCAAAATTAATAAATAATAGAAATTAAATTTTAAATTTTTATTAAATTTTTTAAGAATTATAAGAATAGTGAAATATAATAATATTTTGAAATATTAAATAATTTAAATTAATTAAAATAGATCAAAATTTTCATTTCCTATCACAAAAAGCCAACAAAAAAAGATAAAGATTCTAAAAAAAAGATCAAAATTACGGTGATTTTACAATCTCACTTATCAAAATTAAGATTTTTTTTTATATTAATTTGTAATATTTTCTCGACTTCAAAAGCCCCGATGCAATTTACCGTCTTCTATAGGTGCTTTGATTTCAAGCTTTACCATTTGATACATCTTTCATTGCCTATGTTAACTTTAACTTGATTTTCCTCATTTAACTTTATTCACATATTGTCTGTTGTATTGATATTTATGTAAATTTATATGAGTACATATACTAGTATTTAATTTTATGTCACAAAATTAAATGCTTTTTGTAATCAGTCTTGTAATATATATATATATATATATACTATTAAATGAGCCAAACTAGCTAGATGACAATAGAGGTAATGGCAATTTTGTTGAAAACTCAAAATTCATTCAAAATATTAAAATATATGTAGAGAATTATATCTCACATCAAAAATCCAAAATAAGTTATATTAATATATGATTAATGACTTTTAGTTAATGACTTAGATTATGGGTTAATATATTTCTATCGATTAATTGTATACTAGGCTCAATTTGGGCTCTCCGAAAGTAACTCCCCTAATATAAAACTCACTCGCATTTCACGTTCAAAATTCACTTGATTAGTTTAAAATGAAATCGATTCAATATTTATACAAAGATTAAAATATAAATACACACATAATATATATATATATAATTTTACATTATTATATTTTAATTAAGCTCAATTTAACTCAAAATCAAATAAACTTTGCCCACACGAACTGAATTTGACTCAATTAAAAATTTTATTTTCGCGTTAAGTCCAACTTACTCGAAGCCGACTCGAAGCCGATCCCACATAAAAATTTCATTTCTTACTATCTTTAGATAAAATCCATTAAACTGATTTAATTGAAATTCATTTAATAACTTGATCAAGAATCTAATTAAATTATTTAATTAATCAAAATATATACAACGTATATACGTTTGTATGCTTGTATGTATATCATCATTTTGTAGCAATTTGTAAGTCTTTTTCAGAGAAATTTTAACGCCGTGTATACGAATATTATGTATATATTAAATAAAAATAATACTTTAAATTAAATCAACTCAATTTTATATGAATTTTACATAAGTATTTATGTTTAAATATCTTAGAAAACAATAATAACGTAAATATGCACACATAAGCGTAGATGTATAAAAAAAAAAAAGCGTAGATGTATGTAATATGTAATTAAAGCATTTATTTAATTTAAGATGTTAAACTCATAATTTAAGTTGAACCAAATAATCTTTATATTATGTTTACTTATATTTACTTTAATGAAATCAAATAAAGATGGAATAATAGAATTATTATTTCATAATAATAAAATTATCATTCTATTTTTATAAAATGATAATTATTTTATTTACTTAGATGAGATAAAATAAGAAATAAAAAATAAATAGAAAAAAATACTAAAATATTCATAAATAAAATTTATATTATTTATTAATATTAAATTTAATTTTACACAATAAATTAGATGTATGTGTATATATATGTATAAATATAATTAGAGTAAAATTAAATAATTATTTCATTCAAATAAATACACTATAAATGTTTCATTTTGAGCCCTTCAGTCACAATGATCATAGAGTTAATGCAAACAAATGTTTTGTGTCCTTAAACCATCTAGAATTTGTGAAAAAGTGTATAAATAATTGCATATTGTAATAACTTGAGATTCAAATAGAGATATATCTACTTTAACTTTAGTGAACTGTATGACTTGAATTCTTTCTAGGTGATCACCCATCTTATAATTACTTCAGCTCAAGTATATTTAATTATAAAATTTTTCATCATTAGTCTCACGGTTTTGCCCAAAAATATCTCTATTATTTTGAATCACATTATCTACTTATATAACTTAAGATCTCCCCTATCTTTTTCCTATGCAATGATTCATTTTTATGTTCCTCTAGTGTTTAAAAGCCTACCTAAAGCCTCTCCTTGTCTGATTGTAATATCTCGTGATCTTATTATAAAGATATTGTCCGCTTTAGCTTTAGAAAAACTGCGTGGCTTGAGCACTTCCTAGGAGGTCATCCATCCCAGTGCTACTCCAGCTTAAGCACGCTTAATTATGGAGTTTTTTATTATTAACCTCACGGTTTTGCTCAAAAAGGTGTCCCTACTATTTGAGATCACGTTATTTATTTATACAGCTCAGGATCTTCTTTCCTTTCCGATGTGGGACGATTCATTCCTGTGCCCCTCTCACCACTCATTATTCGGCCTAGAAGTCTGCTAGAAGCCGCACTTTGCCTCAGTGATTTCTTTCTCTTAAAACATCACCCGGCAATTACTTTCCGCCCTCTTTGGCCACAGGCATCACACCGAGTAATTTTAATTCACTCATATAGACATTATTCCATCGATCACACCTTGCCCTCCTCGATCTCGAGTTATTACAATATTGGACCTTATAAATTCGCGCATTTCATGTGTTGAGCTTGATTCTTGATCATTTAAGCTCTAGTTAGCTTAAAAGGGATTTCAAGTCGGCTATAGTTGACTATAGTATAATGGTATATGATCTATAAATAATTATATATTTGTAGCATGTTGCTTCGGCTTTATTGTATGAGATCCATCCTTATGAGAAGGAAGTCGATAAGAATCATCAAAAAATTAATGCTCCTGAAAAAATTGAAGATCATCATCAAAGAAAGCTCTACGAAGACTTTATCAAACTCATGAAATCTCATTCACAATGTTTGCCACGGCCTTTTGAAAAACATTAATTGAACATTTGAGTCTCATGTTTAAGATGAGGTTTATAATATTTATTTATCACAATAAACATATTATTTTACAAATTATCAATTAAAGTGTATAAAAATTATTTGTATATTATAATTGTGGTGTTCATTAAAATATTTTAGTAATTTACTTTGTGAATATATAATTTAATAAATATATGTGCAGTATAATTTCTCAAATATAAATAATTTAAATGATAAATTTAAGTAACCACTCCTTTCATATTCATTCATATGACTGATGATATTGAATTTTGAAAATCATACAAAAATGCACATCAGTAATTAGTCTCGTTTAGTTTGAGCTTTTTTTTAAATAAAAAAAAATATATATTTTATTTTTTAAGTTAAATAAGAGAAAATTTATTTTAATATTAAAAAGTGTATAAAATGTAAAATAAAATTAATTTTTATAATTAAAATTTGTATTGAATGAAAATTTTTATCCTGAGTAGAGCTAATTCATAGTTAAAATTAACTCAATCTAACTCTTAGAGTAATTGTGGATAATACATTTAAACGTCTACTCTTTAATATTTGCATATTGATTATGGTTGATGTGCGATTTTTTCTTACTATTAATGTCTTCTCTCAAAATGAGAAATAGAAAAAATAGTGAACTATGAGATGATAATAATCATACGATACTGTGAAATGACTAGAAAAGAATTCATTAACTCTAAAGAAATACAAATGAGTACAAGAGAT
The DNA here is from genome assembly GCA_019297695.1 of Apostasia ramifera. NCBI lineage: Eukaryota > Viridiplantae > Streptophyta > Magnoliopsida > Asparagales > Orchidaceae > Apostasia > Apostasia ramifera. The sequence continues at coordinate 179,933 of JAEMOT010003730.1, read as the reverse complement.
TAAAAGAAGAGATATAAAGTGATTCTTGCATCTCCTATCGTCCTCCTTCGAAGTGAATGAGTGCATCCAGTTAATTTCTCTGTTTGATTGGAGAAAAAAAAACTGATTTAAAAAATATTTATGTAAAAAATATATATAATGTAAAATAAAATAAATTAATTATATTAAAAATTACATTGAGCATAAAATAAAATAATTAACTTTATTTTTTTATAATATATATACTTAAAAAAATCAAAATATTTCTCCTCAAAGTTTTTTTTCTCCTCTAACCGAAAAACCCAAAAGCTAAATTTTAAAGGTCAAACGAAATACATAATCATGCAAAAATATATTTATATTACTCTAAATGAAATATTAATAATATATCATAAAATTAAAACTAAAAAATATTATTACCTTACATATGACCTAAGCATTGGACTAATACGGTGAAAGACAAAGAGAATAGATATTAATTCACCTGTAAATTGGTTTTTATTCCAAAGATGCATACGATTTAAGAAAGAAACAATAACATGAATCAAATAGCCAAAATGTTAAAAACAAAAAGCTAAAAATCAAACACTATGAGCTTATAGCTAAGTGCTTTTTCAAGTTACAAACAACAACACAAATACAATTTTAATCGACCTTTCTATTATCTTTTTCACTTCTATTTTAATCTATTTAAACAAAAATAAAAAAAACCACTTTCAAGTCGATGGCAATTCACTCGAACTCGACCGGAAGGCAGCTCTTTGCATTCATTGAATCACATTTACAAAAAAAGATTTCTCTATAATCATAGCAAGGCCACTAAGCAGATGGGGCTTCCACTATGGCTTTGAATACAACTAGCAAGGACCAGTGGAATTATATTCAAAGCTCAAAATTAGTTCTATAGTTGCTCAAATTTTAGTCGACTTGAATTAAGTTAATCTCCACGTTACTTCAAGTCGATTTGTTCACTTGAAATTATGGCGCATAGAGAAATCTTGATAACTACAGCTCATGGCTTTGATATCACACAAGAGAAATCATAATTCGCAACACAATTATAGAAATGACATGAAGATTGTCACACACAACTTGAAATAATGGCACATAATCGGAGATTTACATAAAAAAATTTTAAGAAAAAAACTACAATGCTAGGAGGAAGATAAATGACACATTAGAGTGACGCGTCGAGGTGCCTTCATTAAAGCAAACTTACCGGCACCCCTTCAGTTGAAGAGGATATGTTCGACCATCGTGGCACCCTCAAACAAAGCAAAAATGCTTTGGTTGGCGCAAATTTGTTAAAGCAAGTGTATTGTGGCACCGTAGATCAAGCATATGTGTCGATAAACTTTCAATTAGAGTGAATGCGTCGACACACAATCCGTCAACCCCGATAAAAATATTACAACATACGGATTTGCTTGGAGATTCCTTAAAGAGATGCATCAGAGACATCCTACCAAGGGGATCATTTCACAATATCTATGCATGATCCAAAATCCTGGATCAAAATGCGATGGATGAAAATCTCAAAAAACCACAAACAATTTATCCAAATATATATATGAAATATGTAATGCATGTACTTAAGACTTGTTTGTTTGTACATGTATGACCATGCATTCAAACCTTATGCAATGTAAATCACTTAAAATGCATCATTCGTTTAAGACGAGAACTTCTAGTAACTCAAAAATCATACAAAGCAACCTAAATCAAAATCGACTCAAAAAAACAAACTTCAGTCATAAGTCCCTCATGTAAGGGTTTTGTGTTGTTGTGAGACCCCAATAATGACAGAGTTATTAAAATAAAAATAAATGACATGTTTGCCAAATTGCTAGTTTCTAACTAATGATGGAGGTTGGAAAGAGAAGAAACAAGAAGTGCCATTTTGTCTTAAGAAATCTTTTTTTTCAAATTTTTTGTTAATGTACACAATGTTTGTCTAAAAGGACCTAACAAAAAGGAGGGAACCAATCTCAAGGACCTAAAGCAGTGCAAACACTACCTGAGGGATCGAAATCGAGGATTTTAAAAAGCTGAAGCCTACTTGCAACACTTGTCCAACCTCAGGGTCCCAAAAGCAATTTATCTAGTAAAAAATGTTTGTCAAAATTAAACTCAATTTAATCATAATTCAAGCATAATTATGAGGTCAAATGGCATCTAAATGAGATGTGCTGACAGTAACTAAATAGGTATCAATGTAGTTGTTGGTGCTAATCTTAAATATTATATTCCAGGAGTCTAAGTTGAAATTTAGCTTGTATACCATAACATGTACAGAAATCTTCTATAGCTAATGAATATCTCAGTATTTCTTCAGTTCTTTCTTTAGCTTAACAATTACAAAAGACCCATTGAGATGAAAAGGAGAAGCAGTTATTTTAATTGGAGCTTTTCATGCAATAAACTCGGTACCTGAAAGAAGAAACTGCCTTGCTTTTGATTTACTGCTTCGGGGCAACGAGATAGGATGCCCAGACCTCATCAGCAGGAGTTGGTGGCTGGACCCAGTGACCAGGTATCGGACTGCATTCAGGAGTCAAGTAACAACAGAAATAAACTGTTGGCTTCCTAATTTTTATATTTTAAACATCAACCCCATCTATGTTTGTCATATATAAAACTTCCATCAACAAAGCAAATCACAGAGGCAAACTCAAAAGTATCAATATTTTACATACGACATAACAATTGAACTATAATGCTCTTTTGAATAATAACTAGGATGAAAAGGCATAAGACAAAGAAAGAGGCTACTAGTCTTCCCTTTGTTCCATGAACTACTTGCTAATGCAACTATTTAGCATACATGACTTGTGTCTAACGCATATGGGGCCAACCGCCAACTATGTTTTAGACTTGAAACTCAATAATTGCTAGAATTTTACTCAATTTCTTATGAATTGAGGTCGATGCACTCGAAATAGAGTCAATTCAAATTGAATGGATTTAATATATGCATAAGCATATAAATTTAGATTTTCACAATGTACATATATTGTGGAGAGGATACGCGAAATACTTTCAAAATTTTTTTTGTGATAGCAAAAAAACTTTTTAAGTTATAGATAGACACATCACAGATATATTTTCAATTACAAATATCATCCATTATATAAAAGGTATAACATAAAACACAATATGTAATTCACCCTTTTTTTATCCATATATAAAGTTAGTAAGACAACTAAATCAACTAGTTATTTGACTTATTTAAAATGAATAAATTGAATCAAACTTGACTAAAGTTCTCAATTTCCTCTTGATGCCAAACTTAGGCCCTGTTTGGCAATGGGCTAAAAATCATGGCTAAAATTACCCATGGCCAAAATCTTAAATTTATTTTAAAAAAACATAAAAAATTATTTTATATCTCATCTCACACAAATTCCAACATTAAACAATCACTTTATTTCACATCCAACACAATTCTCAATAAATCAATCAACTTTATTTCACATCATACATATTTTTCAAAAATGGCTAAAAATTACAACTACATACTCTTTTTTTTCTTATTACCAAACAGAGCCTTAATCTCGAGTTGATATCAAGCTGCCAACCTAAGAGAAAGCAAAAAAAATGGAGCGAAATCCAAAGAAAAAAAGGAGAACAAACTACAGTTGGAAAAGGAAACTGAAGCACGACAAACCAAAATTTAAGAATAAAAATTTATATTAGCAAATGAGAAGCAGTGAAATCCAAAAACCTATTTAATAGTTTTTTTCCTCCCATAAAAGCATGGGTTGCACTCAATTAGTCCCCAAATTTATTTTATAGCAGCCTCCAAATTTTCTTTTATTTTATAAAACATAGAAGACCAATCCAAGAGGAAGTCAAGGCACCTATAAGCTCGTGGCGAAAACTCCCCTGACATACGATCAAGATAAACTTCGATGCGATAGTAGACAGCAATCACAATATTACAAGTTTTTGTGTGATAGCTAGAGATAGCATTGGAAGAATCTTAGCCATCAAAGCAAGCAATAAGAAGGGATCCCTAGATGCTTTCTATGCAAAGAACTTCGTGGCTAACGCAGCAATGGATCTTGCTAAGAATTTAAAGTATGAAAACATCATCCTAAAGGGCGATTCAAAGACTGCAATTCAGACACCTACAGATCGGGGTCGAAACTTATCCATGATAGGCTTATGTATACAAAAAATGAAGGAGCTGCAATATACTTTCAATTTGTATGAGTTTGCACACACAAAGGGTGAAAGTAACAAAGCTGCCCACTTACTAACTCAATATGCTCTATTTAATTATAAAACTAGTTGTCTCGAAAACTTGCTTCCCATCTTTCCTATTAGATGTAATGCAAAAAGATTGTAACCATTGCTATTCTTAAATGAATGCCTTTTGATATCAAAAACAAAAGTTTAGGATTTGGGCTTTGTTGTCACTATTAGAAAGTGACTTACATAATCCCTTCAATAATTCCCATTGTTCTTTGGAAAATTTGACAGCTGTCATTTAAGAAAATAATTGATCTTCACAAAAAAGACACTTTAGGTTCTAAGTAGCAACATAACTAAATAAATTATGATATGTGAATAAAAAAATTGGAAGACATGAATACCTTCCTCTAAGTTTAACAAATGCATACCACATAAATAAAGATATGGGAATAAAAAAAGTGAAAGATATGAATACCTTCCTCCAGGCCTGATGTATGCATCCCACGTCCATCTAACCTGCAGATAACATAGGATCAACTAGTTAACTAACAAAATTAGTTTTGGTCAATAAGAGCATAGCAATAAAAGAATTTCCAGATTAGTTCTTCTTCGTATAGTCATAACCATCATTAGCACATATTCTTATTTAAGAATATCTCACACAATCATCATTTAGCCAATCAAACATATTAGGAAATCAGATTTGATGAAAATCTTCTAAGAAATTTGAAGCCAGAAGCTCATCAAGCACAGCAACAGCAATCAAATCAAATCAGTTACTTCCTACATGAAAAAAGAAAACATTTATCCTTTGAAGTATATACGAAGTACAAATCACTTTGCAACCTCGTTTAGTTAGAGTATATTAAAATGTTTGAGGTTTTTTTTTAGGTAGAGATAGAAAGAAAATCATTTTAATATTACGATGTGAAATAAAGTTGATTTATTTTATTGAAGTATGTGTAGGATGTGAAGTAAAGATACTTTTTAAGATAGAGATTTATGCAGGATGTGAAATAAAATTATTTTTTAAAATTTAAATTTGTATATGATGTGAAATAAAATATAAAACATTGATAAAAATATTTTTAAAAGAGTTTTGCAGTTTTTAAACCTCAAACCAAATAAGGCCTACAAGTTCCATTTAGGTAACAGAAAGAGCGCAACAGAGAGATATATAACAGGTCTATGGATGTCAAATTAACATTTTTTATGTGACACTTGATGCACAAAAGCCTTTTTAAAGAAAAAACTAACACTGTAATTATAACGTTAAATTATCGTTGAGCCTGTAATGTATAGCGACCAAATAAGATAATTTTCTTGTCGAGGCAGATAGGTTGTATCTTTTGAATGAAGGTTAATAATAATAATAATATAGATGTGAAACAATTTCTTTGATGCCAAAATTAATGTGAAATGATGGTGGTTGGCAATAATGGCAAAAGAGAGACAAAGCAGAAATAAATGGACAACTAGAGTTTCAAAAATTTTCACTTAAGGTTTCTAAAATGTTTCCTTCCTAAGTATCAATCCTTCTTGAAATCTCTCAACCTAACTCATTCCAGAGTCAAGCTGAACACAAACACGAATTTTTATTCATTAAAAGGTCATCCAAATGTTCAAATACATGATATATTTAAAGAGAGCTAATATCATCTTAAAATAAAGATAAACCATGCGGGATTAAATAAACCTATTAATAAATAAATAAATAAAATGATTTGACCGGTTCATACTTATAACAAATTCCCTAAAAAATAAAATAAAAAAAGACGATGTGTATTATCCGTCAAGCATCATGACAAAGGATCTAATTTGAAACATTGATCAAAAAGATGTCCCATCAAACATCACAGTATATAAATTCAACTATTAGAGGAGAAACACTATAGGCCTAAGTTGGACTCAATACACAACTGAATGGATACCGGACACCCATTAACCCAAAGGCTTAGGCTAGTACGTAAAAGTATTATTTGTATATCAATACCACAATTTGTTGAACTATCAATGCAAGAGAATTGCTTATGTGTATTCCCAACAATCTCTCCCTTACATGAAAATTTATCCACATTAGTCGCTCTCACCTAATGGGCCATTTAACACATCAAGAGCCCGCTCAAACACCTGGAGACACACCCACTCTTGGATTTTCACTCAACCATGGTGAAGCTAGAAACCCATAAGAGCATCAACATGTACTATATGATCCTAACTAAACCACTGACTCTAATACCATAGGAGAGAGAAACCAAGGGACATAAGCTAGCTCAATATAAAGGTGAATGAACTCCTATTAACCCAAAAGCTTAATCTAACGGGTAAAAGTTATTACTTGTATGGCAATATGATAACTTCTTGTTGAACGACAAATATAGGATCATTGCTCATGTGCATTTCCACCATCAACTACTTAGATTAAAGAATCCGTAGGACATTGCCCCTCGAATGTATGGCTATAACTACTACAACCCTAAGGTAGCAAAATTCATGGTAATGTAAGTTCGGTTGAGCTAAGGGCCTAGATACTAAGAAAAATTCTCAGTGAGACGAGTATGTGAAAAATGTTGATTGCAAGAAAATATATGCCTATAAACATCATATAGGTAGGGTTATTTTTACTTGAGGTAAAAAATAACCTTTAATATGATGTTTTTATTTTAAAATTTGTGAATGATTTAAAATAAAATTCGTTTTATTTTGAGATGAGTGTAGGATATGAAATAAAATTAATTTTATTTTAAAATTTGTGTATGAAGTAAAATAAAATTGATTTTAATGTTGGAGTTCGTGCAAGAATTGAAATATTATTAGTTTAATATTAGAATTTGTATATAATGTAACCTTAAGATTAATTTTAACCTAAGTTAAACTTAACCTGAAAAATAAACAACACCATACAGGCAAAGAACATGGAGATTAAGATTTATATATTCAAGAGATAAGATAGTAAAAATAACCAATAATATATAACTGTCAGAATAACAATCTTAAGGTCCTATGTCAAGTTATTATCATAGCAGAAGAGCTAAAATAACAGGATTTTAGGTGTGCTACTATATAGAGTATAGCATATGATGTTTCACCATCAGTCGTGATTTCAGTTAATAGTACCCTTTTTTTATTAAAGCTAGTTAATAGTTTTAACACATAAAGCACACATTTAAAGCAGATGATTAACCAACGAGTGAATTGGACGTTAGATTAAGGCAACAAAAGAAGCAAAAAAATAATAAAGAAATATAAAGGTAAAAATTACCTCAATCAAGGTACCCATATCATTACTACTGCCATGATAATAATGGAAAAACTCATATGGTAAATTTGTCATTGACTCATAGGCCCCGCCAAATCCTTCCCCTTTGAATTTTGGCCCAAGGTCCTGGGTTTTAGCCATAACTAAGTTTCTTTCACTTTCACTCATGCTAGTTTGCTCTTGCTTCACTGGACTTCCAACTCTATTACTTTCAACAACATTGGCTTCGGGAGTAGTGGTTTGGATAATTTGTCTTGACTCTTCAGCTGTTGCGATGACATCCTTAGCAGCATGTGCAACAGCAAAAGCAGTTGCTTGTCGCTCCTCTTCCTCAACAGCGGTCCTCACTCGCTCAAGAAATTTATCATCCTCTTCTGGCAGAAAATGGCCTGAAATGATAGAAGACATCATAAAATTTAGCAAAAGCACAAAACCTTCTTTCGATATACAACACTGCTCCATGGCAAAACCACTTGTAACAAGCATATTATGATAGTTAGCATATGAAATTTATTCCACTAGTATATTATACAGGCTTAAGCTTTTCAGTTAGCTGGATACTGGCTATTTGACACAATATCAAGGCCAAAGGACTCTGTTTCCAACCCTGGCATACCAAATCACTTTCAATAAGGATAAACAAAGCCATTTGTTGCATTGAATCCACACTATAAAGCCAAATGATACTGCAGATGATTGGGAGTGTAAGAATATTAAATGTACTACAAAAACAACCTACAAGCTTAAGCTTTTAGATCAATTAGGACTAAAGATTTAACAAAAATGATATAGCATAAGTAGAACTCTCCTCTTATATCCTTACAACAACAACAACAACCAAGCCTTTATTTCATTAGGTGGGATCACTACATGAATATTTTATTTCTATTGCACTCTATTAAATAACAATTTTTCATTTAGCTCTAAATATGTAAGATCATTTCTTATAGTTTCTTGTTATGTTTCTTGTTATGTCTTTTTTAGTCTTCCTCTTTCGCTTTTTACATGTGCAAGATCCAATAATCCAATAGAGCCAACACTCCTCACTGAAGTTTCTATTAGTCTATGATTTATATATGCAAATCATCTAGGTCGATTCTCCAAGCTTATTCTTAATTGAGACTACTCCAACTTTCTCATGAATATACTCATTTCTTATCTCATCTTTTAATGTAGCCACCTTAGCATTCATATTTTTGTGACACTTATTTTATTTATATATTTTTATTTTATAGGACAGCATTCAACATCATATAATATCATTGGTCTTACTATTATTCTATAAAATTTATTTTTAAGTATGAAAGCTTTTATCACATAATACACCTGCATTTCTCTTCTTATATCCTTAGTCGTTTAGAAATAGGAAAAATTAGTCATGGTTATGTTTGTCATGACTAAATCTTTCTTAAAAAAAATTAAACCTCATTATTAAAAATTAAATTTATTTCAAATCTCATACAACTTTCAACATAACCATCAACTTTATTTCATATCTTACACAAATTTTTAATGTAATTAACTTTATTTCCTATCATTCATGCATCTCAATTTAGGCAAAAAAATTCTATTGCAAAGGATAATTTTTCCTCCAATCAAAAGAGCCAAAAAAAAGAAAAAAATGGCATGGGAGTTAAAAAATATTGAATTTCATGAAAACTCTTAGAAGGAGAAGAGGCTAGTTTGAACATTTATATGAGATAATCAAAAGCAACAAGACATGGATAATATTGAATTTATAAAAACTTCTTGTAAAGGTAATTTAAATTTGGCACTATAACCATTAATTATGGCTTTCTCTGCCCAAATTTATGGTATTGACCATCACAAGTGCTTGGTATAATCTATTGCAGTTTCTGTAAATCTATTAGCATATATTTGCATGCTGTCAAGGGATCTACCAATCCTTTCATCCAAAATGCTCCTCCAAAGTTTGTTCTCTGGCTTACTCGGGAATATTCTACACGTTATGCATGTCCAAATCATTTTAAATACTATAATTATTTGATACTTAACATTTCTTAAGATAACATTTCTATTCTCTCTCTAAGATATTACTTCATACTAACATATTTCAAACTTTACTGCAAATCTATCTCAGCAAACTATTTTTTGTTACACTTTATTGAAACTTTTAAATTTTGTGCAGCTACTGTAAAAATAGTGAGAAAGGTATTAAAACAAACAATAAATTGGATCTCATGCAAACATGTCCTTTCATTTGCAATACAAAAATTGCTACCTTGTTTCTTCATTTTCTGAATTCTAATAGAGCGAAGCTCTTGCAACTTCTCCACCACCAATAGAAGCTCCAGCTGGAAGTTATAAAAGCTTAGACAAGAATGCCTTTAATAAGAAGCAATTACAAAATTAAAAATTTTGGCATTATATCAAACTACTAATTAAGGTAAAATTTATTCATAATGCTATCCAACCAATTACACCATATGAAACTGAGTATGGGCAATTAAATGGCAAAATATCCATTGGATTAGAGTAGTAAAAATTCAAATGCTCAACCTAACGAGTAGGCATAACTAAAGTAGTAAAGTGGCTCGCTTTAAAAACGAATACATATGGGAGAGGGTAGGCGTGATACTAATAAAAGATAAGACGATGAACTAATGTTTAAGGTCATTTGTTTGCATCTATTGTCAATTTATAGATGCTCTTATAGGTAAATGTAAGAGGCTCTAAGGCTCAATAGTAAAGTAAATGACAGGAAAATAAAAAAAGACTAGATGTGGCCATTAAACGTGACCATTCTCTATTTTTGAAAGAAAAATTATCACTGATTTATCAACATCAGTGTTAATTAAGATGTGCAAGTTTGAGTTATTCTACCAAAATACTTAATAAAAAGAGAAAAAATACAATTGCATTTTTATGGGAAACATTCTATACTTCAATAAAAAAAGGATTTTAGTAATAATTCATGATAACAAAGCAATCATGTTGGTGGGGACACCACGATCGACTGTCGATTCATTCCTGATAGAGTTTACCGTCGACGGCCGAGATCTAGCCATGCTGCTTCGATCTGGATTGATTGACTATTAGGACAGGTTTGGAAAGATGAATACTGCGGATTGCTGACTCGATGGATTGGAAATCTCCTATTCATTCTGATTGATTGGAGATTCCATTTTGGGATGAATTTTATTTCTCGCATTTATTTTGTATTAGTTGTTTCTATTTCAGTGATCATTATTTTAGGCATGTTATCTAGTATTTCCTCGTTTGTGTGAGGAATTTATTATATTATGTATTTTTCTTCATTGAGTCAGTCTGTATGGAGGCCTATATAAATGTCTCCCTGTTACTCTTATTTTGAAAATGCTGAATAAATTTGAATTGTGTTTTTTTTCCCTTAGGGATTATTTGATTCTGGAATAAATCGATATCTTGGATAGGGAAGGGCTTAGGCCTTGGGTGAGAATCCCTAAACTCCACCTGCCCCAGCTCTTCACTCCGGACTCGATTCCATTCATCTTGTACCCTCAGCATTCGCCTCGACTCATTCTCATTCACTCTGCCTGCTTGTTTGAGTTCTTAGATCTAGCTCTCCGGTCACATCGAACGTCGTCAGGTTTTCACATCACCGACGACGCGCCTGCGTCGACGCCTGCGCCGACTACAGCANGCGCCCGATTCGCTCACTCCCGCTCGCCCGCCTTGCCCGCCTCGCCCGCCTCGCTCGCGCCCGTACGTGGGCTGCCCTAATTAATTTGAGAAAATTACAGTTCGGTCCCTGGATTCTCTGACTCAGATACGAATTTCGATAAAGCCTTTAACCTGGTAAAATCGAATAATCTGAATTTTTATGCTCGCTTGTGATTCGCTCGAATTTGTTCCACCTGTGCGACCTTTCATTACTGAGCGAATTTAAATTACTGTTGGTTAAATATTGTGAGACCCTCAATCCTGTTCCCTGTTTCTGATTTATTGAAAACCGGATTGCGCCCTAATCTGAATTGGTAATTTCTCAATTACCTTCGATCTAATTTATTTAAAATTTTAAAAGTAATTGATTTTTGCGAGTTTAATTAATTTCTTAGTTATCACAAAATTATTCTCTGATATTCAAGCATTAGTTTGTGAAAATCTATTTTGTAATATTGCTGATCCCTAAACTGCATAATTATTCATCTGTCCTGCATCAAATTTGGTATCAGAGCATTAGGACAAAGACAAGATGATTTGGGACCTTTCGACTAATGGTCGTTTCTCATTAAGGCCACTTGGGAAAATCTAAGAGCTAAAAAGGAGATTTGTCAAACTTTTAATTACATTTGGCTTCATCACTTTCCTAAGATTTTTTTTTTGCATTTGGCAATGTTGCGTCTCAAGAGAAAGATCTAAATAATTTCCTCCCTGCTAATATGATTCAAAAGAGAGAAGATTTTCATCTTACTTCTAAATGTCTTAGAGGTCGTAATAATGAAGAGAATGCCTTTCACTGACTTTGGGGTTGTGATTTTGCCAAGAAAATCTGGAATCAAGTTTTTAAGTTGTTTAATGTGAATAAAATAAATTTGCCTACTTTCGATTCCATTGGTAATTTAGTTTTTGTTTTGGAGCATATTATGTCTTTTTACTAAAAGAAGTTATGTTTCTACAAATATTAGACTCTTTACCTATTGGGTTCTCTAGAATTCCAAAAATAATGTGAGGTTCAGAGATAAGGAAGATGATGAAAAGCAAGTTTATACTGATATCATCCATTTGATTTTCTTATAGAATTTTGCATTTCCTTATAAGACCTATTAGTTACAAAATAATTCTTCTCTTATTAAGTTTCTTAAAGTCAAAAAAGCTATTGGTACATCTAAAAAGGCCTCTTTGGTTGGATGGTGTAAACCAGAACCTGGCTATGCTAAGCTTAATTCAGATGGAGCTCTTAATGTAGATAATGCTAATGGGAGGTGGAATCATGAGAGATAGTAATGGGAATTTTATTTTTGCTTATCATTGCTTATTGAATTCCAATATTTCTGATGCTCTTTCTGCTGAAATTCAGTATTGTTTGTTTGGTTTGGAGAAGTGTATTGAGAAAGGTATTAGTCATATTCACATCAAACTTGGTTCTTCAACCTTGGTGAAGCGGCTACCAGGGGATCATGATATTAGTTGGAAATATGTTACTTCTATTACCAAAATTAAATACTTATGTAATCAACTTTGCATTAAAATTAGTCATGTTTGGAAAGAGGCAAATCAAGTTGCCGATTTCTTCTCCAAAATTGATGGTGGCAATTAGATCTTCCATAGTTTTGATAACATTTCTGATTAAGTTCAAATGGTCATCATTGCTGATAAGGAAGGCAAGCAATATCCTAGTCCCTAGAGTTCTTTAATTTTCCTTCTTCACTTTTTTTTTTGTTTTGTTTGTCTCCCCCCAGGTGCAGGTTTTACTGCAGTCCCTCTCTTTATTCTACACTAGATGCTAACTCAATTTTTCATATTTTTGGGATAAGAGAGCTTTCTCTTGAGAGAGCTTTCTATCTAGCTTTAGCTCTGGGATTTCTGATGAACATAACATTGGTTGAGGCTGAAGTTCTTTGGCACAGATGGCAAATCAGATTGATTACTTTGATCATTTTGGGAAAGTCAAAGCCAGGTGCTGTTTTGATTGGATGGAGCTACTTGCTGGTGGCTTTTTCTTTCTCTTTGGTGCTTTGTCTTTTATTTTTTGTAAAGAAGTAGTACTTGTTTACTATTATTGTCATATTAATTGTAAGAGAGTTAGTACTCCTTATTTAGCTTTTAAAGTTTTTGTTTATACATAGGTTCTTATTTGCCAACCGAGAGCTGGATGAATAAGACTCCCCCACACCCCTCTGTGTGGGGTTTCAAAAAAATTGTCTACTAAATATATGCAAACTGGGGTACAGAACCAATATTACAAGTAGGCCAATAATGATTTGACAAGAGCAAAGTTGTCTTAGAGAAGACTATGATCACAAGGACATCACATCAGCAACATCCTAGTGACTCATAATTGATCTTAATTGACGATGAATACAATATTATGTTTTATAATCCCTTGAAAAAGTGTTAAACATGTCAACCACTTTTTCAGTCATCAGACCAAAAAGAAAGTATAATCATGAAATTACAAATAAAACATATCATTAGCAAAAACCTTGTACTCATCGACCCAATCAAGATGTTCCCATTAATAAATCGATTGTAGTCACCGATCATAAAACAAATACTCATGCTTGAAACAGTTAGAAACACTTACTTCAGACTCTAATCTCTTCTTCTCTTCAGCAGCTTTGAGCTTTGCAATTGCCTTCATGCTTTCCATCTACAAAATCTCAACAGAATATTAACAATGTCAAAGCTAAAATCTACAGCTTAAAAAATAACAATAAAGATTGTCATTCCAGATCAGTATCCTTTACTCGATAACTTCATACCACCTGATGCTTGGATCAGAAGTTGCCTGCAGATTGATATATTGTGATGCTACTGTTTTAGCTGGAAATGTTAGAAAAGTGCTCCATCACGAACATGATGTGATGCTCATGCTATCCTAACTGACCTTTAGGCTTTTACAATCAAATAGTCATGCAATTCTGGAACCGATATGATATAGTTAAGAACATTAATGCATCTTGAAGTAGAAGAACCAATTACTAAAATATATAGTGGCTTTCGTGTCTGAGACTTATTTTTTTATCTTATAATGAGCTTCTACAAACAAATGACATGGTCAAACTGCATTCCAGATTCACCAAAGTCCTAAGCAAATGAGGACATGGAATAAGCAAAATGATCTTAATCATAGATACAGCTTGGGTACTTTGTCACTCTAGGAAATGTATTTGGCAATAGGACTAAATTGTGGCAAATTTCGTCATGTGTGAGGGATGTGTATTGAATTTGAAATAAAATTGGTTTGTTATGTTGGAATTTGTCCATGATATGACATCAAATTGATAATTATGTTAAAGTATGTTTAGAATGTGAGAATAAATTTATTTTCAAATTGAAGACAAAGGATTCAAGTAGCCGATCACACCTAGTAGGAAAAGGCTTGGTGGTGGTAGTTGTTGTTGTTGGAGTTTATATAAGATGTGAAATAAAATTATCTTTTGACATTTAAAAATTGTGTTAGATGCAAGAGATTATGGCTAAAAAAACAATGACAAATTTTCTACAGCTACCAAACAGAAGAAATAAGGTTTCTTAATATACTAATTCTCAAATTGTTGCATAGTGTTCATAAACAATAAGTCATAAAAAAGAGAGAATAAAAGGAGGGCTACAAAGGAAAGGCCCCACTCCCATAAATAGAGGTCGGTGCAGTTACCAAAGGAGAGTGAATAAAAAAGAGATTGACATGCTAAAAAGACAAGGGTAGGATCAACTACAAAAAAGGATCACCTTATTCTAAATAGACTCTTTTCCTTCCGTTACAACGGTTTCTTCTTCCTAACCACAAAGAGGGTTCTTCTATTCTCCTCTTACTAACGGCAAAGGGCTCCATAGATCTCCTTCTACTTCTTCCTCATATGTATTCCTACTTTATGTATTCCCTCTAAGGAGCCCCTCATGTTAGTGGATTTCTCTCCTCGCCTCCAGCAAAACGTGTTTTTTCCTAGATTTGGGCATTCCACTTGTCAGGTCATATGAATTCCCCATCAACATGCCCTAATTCTGATATAGACACCACAAGAGCAAAGTGGCTTTGCCCTTTTAATTTTGTTGACTTCTCTCATATTTCTTATCTCTATCATGTTAGCATAAAAATTAGAAGATGCATAACATCAAATGGCAAGAAACTTTTCGTTGTCAGAACAAGCCAATAAGGAATTAAATTTTGATGAAAATACCTCAGTTCTAGTTAATCCCTAGTAAAGTTTTGCACGTTCAATTATGATAAGACATTGGATCAAAAAGGAATTTAAAAAAAAAAGTTTGAGAATATGAAAATCATACTTTGCGCTTGGCAATGTCTTTGGCAATCTCTCTTGTTCTCCACTCATCTGCATCCCGGTCTGCCTTATCATATCCTTCACGTTCCTATGAAACAATAGAAAATTACAAAAACTAAGAATCAGTAAAATAATATAGCATGATGCAGTGTACTGAGATATTTGAGCTTTAAAAAGTGTGCCATAATAAAATTATTGATTTCTAAGAAACAAGAATGCTGGTAAAATAATTTAAACGGAAATATGCAACCTTGAATATTAACTGTGAGACATGTTTCCTTTTTCTTTTTCTCCAACGTTTGTTCCTCTTGTACTTTCGCATCTTTTGAACTAACTTAACTGCTGTAGATTTCTCTTCCCAAGGACCTGCTTCATTTGTAATAGCACTGAATTGGGAAAGCTCGTTTTTAATAGTTGCAGCTATCCTGTTTGCAGCTTCTAAAGAAAGACATTCCTGAACATCCAGGCTGACTCTCTTCTCTTTAATTATCTTAGCAATCTCAGGAACTCTCTCATTCCCAAAGGAATCATTTGAATGAGACACCATGTCTAGCCTTCCCAAATGATTAGAAGAAAGTTTATCAGCTTCAGAATTTCCATTAAATCTTTTGATAAGATTGATTCCCTGAAGTTCTTTATGTCTGACAAAGAACAAAAAAGAAAAGAAAATCTACAAAGTTAAATTTTTGAAGAAAACTACTCATAGAGAGGGGGTGGCAATACCTACCCAACCAGACAATCAGACCCAAACCCAAACAGTAAATTTAGGTTCAAGATATCCCAATTATTATTCAGGCCGGCTCAGGTTAGATTTACTAACCAGTTTATTAAATAAGCTGGGTTCGGTTACACATAATCAGGCTGAACTAAACATGAAAACTTAATATATTTTGCAGAAATTTTAAGCTACAACCATGAAAGGATGGTGGGTTGACCCAAACTCGAGTATAGGTGAGATCCGTTCATTAAGCAAAAATAAATTTATTCTAGTAAGATTCAGATTAAAATTTTTGACCCTTATATTAATCAAGTCGGATTTGGGTTAGGCTAATATGGCTAGACTCTCAAACCGAAACTAACCTGCCAATCCACTTTGACACTCCTAGCTTAGATACTTTGCTAATGCTATAAATGAACAGTAAGTAGCATCTAAATGGAGAATTAAGTACATACGTTGCTCTTAGAAGATGAATAGTTTCCTGCAACTTTCTTAAATTTTCACACACTTGATCTGGCTCCCAAACAGATTTGACAGCATTCTGAATGGGTTGCTCGATTTGCATATGAGAAGGCAGTCCTGATACTAAATATGAAGGAAACTCCATCTCAATATATGTTAATCAAGCAGCTGCAAGGGGAAATATTGTTAGTTAAAAGCAATTGATGATATTGGCAATCCTTCCATAAGAGAAGGTCTTCCTTAAACTGTGGTCTGAGCCATCTATTAAAACAACAGCTGTGGTAAGCCTGAAAAAGAAAAACTGTTAAACCTCGCTCTCGCATTTCAACAAACAACTCACATGCACCTCAGGTCAGTATGTCACAATGGCAACAGCACTATAGGTCATGCAGAACATTGATTTTACGGTTCAAACCACGATGCATATCGCAAATTACATAAAAATCAGGCTCGTAGCCATAAACAGATAAGCGGAAGAAGGGTTTCATGCTTGAAAGCATCTAGTAGGAATAACGCACAACAAAATCAAGATTAGGGCATGCTTGCCTCCGGTGAGTGAAGCAGCGCCGTGGTGAATGAAGGAACTTGTCGCCAGAACCCGGAAGAAACTGATCGGCGGAAGAAGGGTTTCTTGCTTGAAAGCATCTTGTAATGTGATAAAGAATAACGCACAAGGTAATCAAGGTTAGGGCATGCTCGCCTCCGGTAAGTGAAGCGGCGCCGTGGGTAATGAACGAATTTCTCGTCGGAAGAATCTGATCGGCGGTATTTGCGTTGTGCGGAAGCGCGGCTGAGGTTCGAACTTCGGCCTGGAGACCCGAAGCAGGACATGAAAGAATCCGCATCGGATTCAAGTATTCAACCCAAACTCGACTGACTCGGATCCGATATTTTCTGACCCGAATTGGTTGTGGATTGAATCGACGACCCGATTACATGAACTTTGACCGTTAGATTTATTTTCTATTATTAATGTAAAAATATTAATACCTATAAAAAAAAAATTCCATAAAAAAGGAGATTTATATTTATCACCTTCAAAATCTATTATTTTCAGACAGCAACCCAAACTTTATTATTTTTAGGCAGCACCTCTCATTTTAAAATAAATTTATAGGCAGCATCTCTAAAGATTCATTATTTTCAAGCGACATCCTCAAAGTTTATTATTTTTATGTAGCACCTCTTATCTAACTTCAAAAGTAAGATATTGCCTATAAATTTACCCCAAAATAAGGATTACTGCCTAAAAATAATGAACTTTGGGAGTACCGTTTAAAAATAATAGATCATTAGGGATGATAAGATGTAAATTTTCTAAAAAAAAAACTTCAACTATATCTTTGAGTGAATTAAATTTATATATATAAATATTTTATTTTTAATATTTCACTGATGTTTTTTACAAATAAATGACATATCAATAAACAAGACAATCACAATTAATGCATACTACTTTCAGGCTTAATGTCAAAAAAAATATTACAAATTAATCTTAAATTTTAAAAAAATTTAATTTTGACACATAAAGTTGTAAAAATCATATAGTCTTGATCTCTCTCTAAATGTCATCCTTTTGAGGGCTTTTTCTAATATAAAAAGTGAAATTTAGTTGTTTTTTATTAATTTGAATAATTTAAATATTTAAAAAGGACATTATACCTCTCTATTTTTATCATTTTTTAAAAATTTAATTTCTATTTTTTAAAAACTTAAAACTAAAAACATAAATATTAATATCTCAAAATTATATTTAAAAAACTAAAAAATTAATAATCAAAAATAATTTTACAGTATAATAATTATATTTTAATTAGGATCAAATAATAATATTGTACAACCCTGAAGACCCAAATCAAAATCTTTTAAAAGTTAAAGTCAATTTGCAATGTTCTTCTGATTTCAAGTGCCAGGGTCAATTTATCCTAAATATATTTACATAATCTATCGAGTTGAATGAAATAAGCATATGATTAAAAAAAAAACTAAAGGGTAAGTTTGGTTATCTCAACAACAAACTAAGTCTTTATCCTATTAAGTAAAATCGATTGTATAAATTTTTTATTTTCATTATATTTTATTAAATAACGAATCAATAAATTTAGTTATCTCAAGTTACATAATTTTATTTTATAGTTTTGAGAGCCATTAAGATATTACCAATAGCTTCTTGGCATAGATTGGCATGCAACTCAATTTGGCAAATTTAACCTAAACTTTACCTAATTAGTAGAAGAGTAGAAAACAGTGATTTGAGCTCAACTCCTATTCATTGAGAAGTCTAAAGGGTGACAATGTATGGCCCGATCCGTAAACCTGACCTGCAAATTTCAGGTATGGGTCATAAATTTTGACCCATTTATTAAACGGGTTGGGTTTGGGTTGAGCATAATCGGGTCGCGTATGGTTCGGGTTGGGCATTTATCAAAAAATGCTCTATAAATGGGTCAGATCGACCCGCCAACCCTACTCATTTATTAATTAGGTCGAGTTCGGGTCATGAATTTTAACTTATTTAATAAATAGGTCGGATTTAGGTTGAGGCTATTCGGATCGGTTCGGGTCGAATCGGGTCGGATTCGTGTTTGACTAGAACCTGACCCACCGACCCTTTTTGCCACCTCTATTGAGAACATCTAATGCAGTTGCTTTCAGATCAACATGAACCTAACCCTTACCGACGACTTACAAAACTTAGAAATTTGATTAAAAAAGGTATAACTTATTGCAGTCGAAAATTTTATCTTAATCGATTTAGATGTTATGAGATTGTAGATTGAAGCAGAAGTAATTAAAACAAAAACACAAAACCTTATGAATAAGAAAAGATCAATTTAATAATGAATGATAGCTTAGAAGCAAGTCCATAATATTAAAAGGATTACAAAAGACGGCACAAGAGAGAGTGAAGGTAGAAGATGCGACAGCTCAGACTCAAGCCGACCTTCGGATTTTTTTCTATTCTTAAATATCACAACTCTTTCGACCTCATTTATAAATTAAGGTAATATATGACTCAAAGTTGGAATCTTCTAGCGGCCGGTATTTGAAAGATGCATATGAAATTTAGAGTATATTTGATTTAGGGGGCGTTTGGTTCAGTGTTATTTCAATGTCAATGCTATTTAGATGTCATGTTATCTAAATGTAATAATGGACATTTGTTTGGTTCAATGTTATGATATTAGAAAATATCAATGTTATCCAAATAATTTTTGTTTAGTTAAAAGTTATTGACATTATAATGACAAATTGATGGTGTTATCTTGAGATGTCGCTCAATTTGGGGTGACATCTAGATGTCAGCATGTAATGGCATTTTTGTAATTAATTATAATATTATTTAAAGATGTCATTAAATCAAATAATTACTTTTTAAAGATAATATAACATAACATTGAGATAACACTGAACCAAACGCCCCCTTAATATTATCTTAATATAATATTATATTATCTAGAGAAAATAATTATTTAGTATGATAACATGTGCTTTATAAAAAGTATGAAATTATCACTCAAAAATGACATATATTATAGGAACATTTGATTCGATGTTATCTAAATATTATCTAATTTCTTTTATTCTTTTACCCCAAATATCAAAATTTCTCATCTCAAATTGAAAATTATAGTGGTATAGATTCGAATATAGGACGCATTAATTTAAGGCAAGCTCCCTCCTCATTTGGCTAGAAGATGCTCCACAGATGCCATTTAATTTTTTATGATACTTAGATATTATTTTGGAGTGACAATTTAATTACAATATAATCTAAACTATATATTATCAAATCAAATAATGAAAATCTTTCGATAACACAACGTAACATCAATCCAAACGCCCTTAAGCTAACATCAAACTAAACACTCCTTTAACGAAATTTTCTAAAGTATGTATGTAAATACACCTTAGTGATATAATTTTAACAACTAAGTCCTTGTTTGTTTGACAGTTCAAAATTAACCTAATTTAATTTTAAACAGTCATATCACATCACACATCAAATTTAATATTAAAAATTAGTTTTATTTCATATCCTACACACATTACTAAAATAATAACTAACCTATATCACATCACTCATCTATCTCATATATCTTAACATTATAATTAATTTTATTTCACATTATTCACAACTTTTAATAAAATATTATCTCTATTTAAATTTAATTTTAATCTTATTAAATTTAAATCTTATAAACAAACAGGCCCCTATAGTTTATGTGTAAACCCAAATGCTTTCATCTTGAGTTAGTTCACAACCATCTAAAAGTATACCAACCATAACCTGACCCCCACTAACCATTTTGAGGAGTTGGTCCAAAAGCAGCATGAACCTGACCAAAACCATTTCAATTTTTTTCAAACCAAAATTGAAAATAAATAATTTTTATAATCATCCAACTTGGATCAAATAGGCATGTAATTCCAAAAGAGAAGATAAGTTTGTTTAATTCAAGTTCCACATTTATTATTATAATTAATGTTTGCAAGGGATTAAGATAGTACAAAGTAGCATCTTGGCACAAGTGGTGTCAAAAAAAAAAAAAGCAAATAAGATGTGTGGGTTGGTATAATGTAGAGTCCAAATTCAAAATTTCAAGTTGCATTAAACAAAGTCTTGTCATTTGAAAGAATGTAAAGCAATCGATTTTAGATCAACATGAATCTAATTGTTACTGATAATGTTGCAAATGAAAAAGATATGAGGTAATCGAACTGAAGAGCCTTAGTCAATTGCGATTAAAGGCTGCCTTTCAGTATTTTAGATGTCGTGAGATCGTAGAGCGAGCATATTTGTGTATACAAAGTGGTTTCAAGTTCTTAGACACGTGATGGATTCAAGAAATAAATTATTTGTGTATTAATTGCATCTAAGATATGATTCTAAGAATAATTCATGTAATCAAAAATCATTATTGATCGAGTCAATTGATGGCTCGATGAATTTTAACATTAAATGAATAAGGTTCATCAATCTATCCACAGAATTCAGGTCGCCAATCGATATGGGAAGTATGAATACGATTTTAACTTCTCTATCAAGCCTGAATCAAAGACCAAGAACGATTTGATGATCAAGATTGGATAGGTGAAGGTCAACTTTTTATTCAGCATCCGCTAAACTTCCTATTTTTTCTGATGATAACTATTTACACATCACAGTAAACTTGCTTTTTTATATATTACCCATTTATACTTGATAATTTACATGCCGCATGCTACAAAGTGTAAAAAAATTATATTTATACTATAATCAAGATGAATATGTCTAGTATAATAAAAATATGCACTATGTAATTTATCAAGTATGGATGAATAATATATAAAATGAAAAATTTACTGTAGTATAAAAGTAATTATTCCTCGTTTCTATTGCCGATGACATGTATATAACTCGAAACAGTACATAAAATTACAAGAATTCTTTTCGATAGGCATCAACAAATGCATTTTTCAAAGTACCTAAAAGAAATGGTTAGTGCTATAAAGTTAGAAGGAACATGGGAGGGAAAATAGCCAACAAAAAATGGCCACCACTACATATCCTCCATGGTCTCAAGGAAAAGGGTGATTAGGTTGAAGAAGGGATCATAAAGCCAAATGGGGCAGCCCAAGACTTTTAATGGGCCTAAAGAATGGTGGCCAATCAGGATCTGATTCATTGCTGACTGTGAAATCTTCAATTTAATTAATTATTTAATTATTTGTCAAAAAAACTAACTGACCTAATTTTGTACAATTATATTGTAAACTCTAGAATCAATTAAAGCAACTTTGATGCTTTCATCAAAAAAACTTTTTTTTGATGCCTTTGTCAATTTTGGGTAACTTTGAGTTACCTGAGCTCTGTTTGGCGCGAGGACCAAAATAGTACTAGTTTAAAAAATAATAATAATAATAATAAATAAATTATTTTAATTATTCTACACAAATTTTAATATAAAAAATAATATTTTACTTTACATACTCAATAATTTTTAATAAAAATATAAATTTTATTTCACATCTTAGATCAAAATACTCGATTTGAATATTTTGGTCAAGAATGTCATGAAATAAAATTGATATTTTTATTTTAAATTATTGAGTATGTAAAGTAAAATAATATTTTTTATATTTGAATTTGTGTAGAATAATTTTAAAAATTTATTTATTATTATTATTGTTATTTTTTAAATTAGTACCATTTTGGTCTAGTTTGGGTCTTCGCGCCAAATAGGGCTTTTGATATAATTAGAGTTATAATTTGCCTATTAGGGTCTGTTTGTTTATAAGGTTAAAATTAAACTTGGATAAAAATATTTTTTATTGAAAAATGTGTATGATATTAAGTAAAATTAGTTATTATATTGTGATGTGTGAGGAATGTGATATAAAGTTAGTTATTATGTTAGGATATGTGAGAGATGTGATATAAGTTAGTTATTATTTTAGTAATGTGTGTAAGATATGAAATAAAATTAATTTTTAATATTAAATTTTATGTGTGATGTGATATACTTATTTAAAATTAAATCAGGTTAATTTTAAATAGATAAACAAATAGGGCCTTAATATTGAAATTATATATTTATCAATGAGCAAAACTTTAGGAATTGAGCAAGCAAAACAAATCTAAAGTAAAAGGATAATCGTTAAAAGTACACAACTGATTTTCTTAAAGAACTATCCTAGAGCTGGTGCAAAATAAGGGTTTTGATTAAGGTATAAGTTACGTACACGTGAATAAATCAACAAAAATCATTACGAGCCATCAACAATGCAATTTTTGAAAGACACATTAACGAAATGCTGCCATTGGACTGTAATGGTACCATTTATGTCCCATGAATCCCCAGGTGATAGATGATTACTGCATTTACGACCACTCATAACAATTAAATAGACTTTAGAGGATAATGATCTGCCTTTTATCACAAGTCAGTGTCAGATACAAAGGAGTATAAATAGAGGCGGCAATATATAACCCAAACTAAATGTACATCTTAATAATATTAATATAAAAATAATATAAACATCTAAATAGTAATAAATCAAATACCTTTTATCATAAACATATATAATTAAGTTTGTATATATTGTTTAAGTCAATATTTTTTTAAAAAAATATGGCTCCTATGTTTTAAACATCATAATTTATGATTTATATCTATATAATTGAAGAGAAGTAGTGAGAAATTCTACCTCCATCCAATGTTGGCCAAAGCATGACTAGATTTGGTACATATATTGATCCAACTAGATCTCCAATAACATATATAAAAAATAGAATAGACACAAAGGTCAGTTTAGCTTTGACTAAAAAATTCATACTTTTTTTTTAATATTAAACATAAATTTTAATAATAATAACATATTTTTTTTTCTTTTTATACCACAAAAATTTCAATAACAAATCACATTATATATAGTATATATTTTAATATAATTATTAAATTTATTTCATATTTGTTATAATAGATTAATTTTGTTAAGCTCATCTTATATATTACACAGTCATGAATGTTCCCAAGAGAGTTTTACATATGCATAAAGGATGTAAATTATCATGCAGAAATGAAAGCTTGATTAACTGTACATCAACTTATATACATACATAAATATATTTTTAATCTATAATAAAATGAATAAACCTTGTATAAGACTACGAGATACATGTCGTAGCTTAAGTGGGTGCGAGAATTCACGAAAAAAAATTGGCACATTCCGAAATCTTCCTATTCGGTCTCCTAGAACAATTTTGAGTTAGGTTGACCGAACTGATAGACCGATCAATAGAGAGACGTCATGTCAGCACACAGCAGGATCACTGTTGATATGATAGTCACCCATTGAACTCAATAATTGTTCCCATAAAAAAGAACCAAAATATAAAAAATTATTGAATACGGATTGCCCTTCGGAGCCCAATGGAGAAGCACTATTGTGGATGCATATTCACACGTGACAAGCATCGATTGGATGTCGAATAATGTGTTGTCTACATTCAATAACTTCTCATCAAAGTGTAATAGAACTGATATAAAGTCAATTTTGATCGAGTCAGCCTCAATTCAAATTTGAATATTTCAATTTCGAATCAAATTTAGTCTACATGGATTAAAATTTATTCAACTTCAAATCAATTTTTGAGTTAAATCGAATCTAATTATTAGCCATATTTTATATTTAAATATGTATTAAAGCATTACGTATGTCAAAATATATTATTATAAATTTATTTATACATACAATATTTTAATTCATTTAAATAAATCATTATTATTTTTATATGTAGAATGTCATAATTGTACATCAAAAACATTTTATATATTTGATTATATGAATTTCGAGTCAATTACTATTTGAATTGATTCTACTTCGACCAAATTAACTTTTAAGTTATATGAAAATCAAGTTGATTTTAAATTGACTAAAATACGATCGAATTTCAAACTAATTTAAGAAGTATTTCTTATTCCTACAATAATAGTGCTCCTTGCAAATTTAAAAAATAGTTAATATCAATTAGGTCTTTATAGTTTAGATTTATGTATAATTAACTTGTTTTACTTTTTAAATTAACTAAATCAGTTCTCTCGTTCGAGATACTGTATATATAAGCTCATTGGTATTGATAAATTAGAGATCCGATAAATGATATTTTATTTAACTAAAAAATTGGTTTTGTTAATTTAAAAAATACATCAATGTTTTAGATAAAAGTAACATCTAACTTAATTTAGTAATTAAAGAAAAAAATTTATTGAGTATTCTCGTTAATACTAAAAGATTTATTTACATGTTATCTTAAAGCAAGGAGCCAATTTTTTTAATTTAAAAATTAAAGAGACCTAGTTGCGCGTAAACCTATATTAAAGATGCTTAGTTTCAGAAAAGATAGCACTTCTTGAAATTCCGCTCGTAGATTAAAAAAAAATTAGGTGTGGCCTCCCTGTCACGTCATTCATTCAATGGCCACCCAATATAAGTTACGCAAGAGGCTGGATTCACCAACCTGTCATGCACGTAATGGCAAAAAAATATTATTTTCTTGCTATTTTATATTATTTTATATATTTTATGAATATTTTATTTGATTTATATATATACGTAAAATAAAAAATATTATTTCACAATTACCTACGTAAAATTAGAAAAATATTTATACAAAGATTATATTTTATATGAATAATTTTTAATTTTATATTCATTTTTTTTAATTTTATATTTATGTATATACATCTAGTAAAATGCTCATTCAAAAAAATTACAAAATCATAAAAAAATGATGCTAAATTTTAACGGTTCATTTTTCCTTGGAGGGCCCGCTGCCTGCTTGGCTTCTTCCTCCATTTGTGGATCCTTCGTGCACAATATGTACGGATTCTTTAATCGCACCTAATGAATCTAGAAAAGATTCTGAATCTTATTTTCCACGTGAAATTCACATTATAATAATAAAAAGTTGCCCGCATGCGGTCCACGTGGACTGTCTTGGGAGGATCCTCAGCTGGGTCCCGCAAGAAACACTCGCCATTAGCGTAACGTGCGCCGCTGGGGAATCTGGACCGCCAGATCTGCTTCGCGATTGGCGCTCTTCACGTGGATACCTTGTCCGTTTACTGGTGACGTGTCCACGTACGACTGGGTTGAGTATGTGGCTGCCCACGTGCTAGCCACGCCGCTCAGACACAAGAATGGCGCAAATTACTGATAGTGATAGGTTATTAATCACATTAATTTATATTTTTATAAATCTTATATTTAAATCTTCAATTAAATATAATATTATTCATTAGCTTTTACTTCTAGATCATTAATTTAAATTTTGGAAACCTCTGAATTTTAAAAATTTCAAAAATATTAAAAATATGAATAAAATTTTTTAAAAAATATAATATTTGATAAACAATAACATCTGAACAAATTTGTCAATTTTAAAAACTTTCATGAATAATGAAATAAAAAAATCTACATCTATTACCTCAAATTTTTTTTAAACAACATTATTTCCTAAATTAAATATTTATAAGTTATATTTTTTAAATTTAATATTTATAAATAATACTCCTAAATAAAAATTAGAGTCGAGTACTGACTGTAATTCACATTCAAAATAGGTCTGAGCATTGGTGCTGCCTACAAATTCATATTCAAAATGATAGATATCGTTTATAAATATTTAATTTAAGAATTATCATTTGTAAATATTTGACTTAAAAGATGTTATTTGTAAAGAGTTATTTGGAGCACATTTAAGGGGGCATTTGGTTCAGTGTTATCTCAATATTATGTTATATTATCTTTAGAAAGTAATTATTTGGTTTAATGATATCTTTAAATAATATTATAATTAATTACAAAAATATCATTATACACTGACATCTAGATGTCACCCCAAAATCAAGCGACATCTCAAGATAATACTGTCAATTTGTCATTATAATGTCAATAACTTCCAACTAAACAAAAATAATTTGGATAGCATTGATACTTTCTAATATCATAACATTGAACCAAACAAATGTCCATTGATAAATAACAATGACATTTAGATAACATGACATCTAAATAATATTGATATTTAGATAACACTGAACCAAATGCACCCTAAATTTTTCTTTAGATAAAATTATAGGTTGAAGACTATTGCTTGAGAGTAATTTTCAATGAATTTTAAATTAAGAATTATCCTCTTAAAATGTGATTCAGACCTACTCAAAATCATAATAAATCTATAAACATGATATATATATATATATATATATGACAAAGTGCATGAGGTTGGAGAGAAAATATAAATTATTTTTAATTTTTAAACTTAAAACAAAATTCTTCACGCAGTTTTTGACATTGGTCATAGGGCTAAATCTCAATAAATAATCTCTTTAATCATTAGGACCTACTTACAATGTGTATCAAATTTAAGGGGCAATATACAATTTATCATAAAATAATAATATTTTAATATGTAACATTACAATTTGTTAAAAATTTAAAATAAATAAAATCTAATTTTAAATTATAAATTATTAACTTTTGAATTGATAGTATTCAAAATATAACTCATCTCTCCAAACTCGTATTAGGAGCAGATAGCACGCTCCGTCATCCGTGAGGCACTTGATCACAGCACACTGCAAAATGGTGAAAAAATGATGGTATTATGTGTGGGGACTGTTGCCAATTTGTTTAAATCAAATAAAAAGTCTTTTTGGTTGTCAATTTGTTTTTTCTTTTTCAAAATTTCAAGGTAAGCAGAGAAAAAAAATTAAATTGAACTAAAAAATTTTAAAATATTTTTTTTTATCCCTCTAATTATCTCTCTTTCTCAAGAATTTAAAAATTAAAATTTATAAAATTTAAAATGAAAATAAAAGAACTTGTACAACAGTTCTTTTTTTTCAAAAGAAATCGGCTCGTTTCATAGCACTTTAAAATCTAAGTAAATATAATTAATTGTACCAAAAATAATAATCAAACTTACATCAATTATCAGATAACATAACATAACATAACTTCAAGATAACACTGAACCAAACGTCCTTTAAATATTTTCGTGACTTGAAATTAGCTAATTCGAAATGAGATCGACACAACTCGAATTTAACTTAATATTTATAAATTTGTATTATTATATTTATATTTTTCATAAATATAATATATTTAGGATAATCAAGATATATAATGAGTTATATACAGTAATAGTTGTAAGTTTCAATAATATTATTAATTATAATAATTATATGGAATATATTTTTGCCTCATTTAGCTCGGATAAATTTTAATTTGAGTTGAATTATAATAATTGGATTATAAGTTAAGTCGACTGCTAAAATTCAAAATGAGATTTGCTTGCTCGAACCTACCAACTCAGTGATCCGCCGATTCCGCCGGACGCCGGTTTGACTTTGACCGCGGTCATGTTTTGTCTCGCAATCAAACGGCCGCCGTCGCGCGCGAATGTGCGCACGATTATAGGCGGCAAAGCGACGGCCACACCCTGTAGCCTCGGTGTAGCCCGACAGCCACACAAAGCGCCACATTCCCGAGCAACGCCTTTACCTTAAACCCGCACCGGAAGGCTTTAAAAATGCGGGAACTGACTCGATATCTCCCTCGCTTCTCTTTCGCTCTCTCTCTCTCTCTCTCTCTCTCTGTCGCGCGCGCCGCCACTCGCTCTGTCTCTCGTCCGGATAGTGCTGTTTCATCTCCAGAATTTGAATATCTACGCGGCGGGATTTGAGGGCTTCGATCCAGAGGAGCAGAACCAAAAATAGGATCAGGGAGAGAAGAAGCGATATCGAGGAAGAAGCGGATTTATCGGAGAAGAGAGCTTTACAATCGGTAATACTCTTGCCCGAATTCAATCCAATAAGCGAATCTCGATTAATCAACTCCGTTGAATTCGCTTTTGTTTTCACGGGAATTTTGATTTCCTTATCTTGTTCTGGAATTCGATCGTCTTCACTGTTTTTGTATGGAAGGGAGGAGAAGGAACAGGAGCAGGTGTAGGAATCAGTAATTCTCTTGCCTGGATACAATGCAATACGCGAAAATCTGATAATATCTTCTTACGAAGTTCGTGATTTCTTTTTCTCATTGTTTTGTATGGAAGGGAGGGGGAGGGGAGGCCGGTCCGGCGAGCAATTGCATGCGGAGTAGGTGATGGAGGCGAAGCACATGGTGATGTCGGCGCTGGGCCTGGGGCTCGGCGTGGGCGTGGGGCTGGGGCTGGCCGGCGGGCAGACGATCGGGAGATGGGCAGCAGCGGCCCAGGCGGCTGGCGTGACGGTTGAAAAGATTGCGGAGGAGTTGATGAGGATGGTCGTCGACGGGAGGGAAAGCAAAGTCACCTTCGACGAGTTCCCTTATTACCTGAGGTAAGTGTGATGAAGATTTTATAGGTTTCCTTCTTTACCATGACGAGGTTTTGGAAGATTAGGAACAGAGGGCTAGGGTTTTGGATATTAAAATTGAAATTGAACGAAAAATTGGATTTCTACTTCCTTAGGTACCTTTGTATTCCTCGGAATTTCATCATTTCATCGTGCTAAACAGTTAATAGCAGTAAATCAACAGTTTGCGGAGAAAATTTAATATGTTAAAAGCATGTAATTGCTTCGCCTACAATGCATCTTTTTCTATTTTCTAGCTGATGAAATTCGGGAAAAAGATCTTCAGGTAGCTTTTGCTTTTTCTTGCTTTCCACCTGTAAAGGTAAATTAAGATCCATGATGTCTCCCTTGATGTGACTTAGGCAAAGAGTTCGTACAAAATATTCAGATCACATTGAAAGGGTCTGCTTTTTTATCTTTCGAGCATAGAAGTGTTAGCTCTGAGAGCCGGCAACTAATTTCTGTGCTGAGAATTTAAAGCGAATTGGTTTCAGTAATCAAAGTTTGAAGTTAAGCTTAGGTCAGGTTCTTATCAAACTTAGAATCGATTTACTTTGAGATTGTTCTGCTTCAAACTTTATTTCAACCCTCTCTAAAATAGTTTGAATAAACTCTATGATCATTTTTTTCTGCATTAAAATCTATATAAATATTAGTGATGAATGTGTGTTGATTTCTTTGCGTTTTTGTGGCATATTCTTTTATTTTTATAGAAAAACTTTCTGATAATCTGTATATTGTACTGTAGCCCTGGAGAGAGACGTTCCCGGTACATTTAGTCATTCAACAATATTTTTTCATTATGTTACCTTGTATGTGTAAGTTGGTGAACCACCACTGTTTCTTCAGCGTAATAGGGTTGGCATTAGAATGAAGCCCTGCGATGAGTATTTTATATTCGTCTTGGTTATTTGTAGCTGGGAATTAGAGCCAGAAAACTAGTGGAGCTCAATCCTTCTGTGATTGATTAGGAGAACGTTGGTCCCTTTAGATAATTGATCTGATGCGCTGTTGATGAACATGGTCTAGTGGATCTGCTCTTCGAGTAGCTTAGGAATTACTAAGATCGTGAGCTCCGCGATGAAGTCTACAAAAGCTCGAACTTTATTGTGATTCTGGAGACATTTGATGTCGAACTTTGACAATTTGATAGCCCACCTTTTTGCAATCTGTTGGAAACTTGTGGGGGAATGTAATGTTTGTCCAAGTGGTGCACTTATAAGTGGTGTCGTAGCTACCTCATTGCAATGATAGGCCATAGGATAATTATTCTAAGACTAAGTACCTATTTTTAGCATCCTGTAGAATGTGAATGCTGTAGTTCACCGCGCATTTGATGCCTTTGTCTTGATGATTTAGATTTGTTGAAATTGTCGCGTCAGCAGCGTTGAGGTAGAGTTATAGAGTCTCATTGTGTTAAGGTGCTAATAGGATAGGCGATGAGGTGAGGCATTTCTTTAAAGCAATGAAAGCTTCCTCATATTCTACAGTCCATGCTGTGCCTACCTTGAAGAGTTTTAATGAAGGGAAGATACTTCTCTCCTGATTTGGAGATGACTCCAAACGCGGCTAAAGGCTATCACTTTGCGTGTGAGCTTTCGTACTTTATTATAGTTGTTCGAGGACGGCATGCCAAAGATCCATTTGAATTTATCAGGGTTGACCTCAATCCCTTTGCTCAAACTAGGTATCCTAGGAATTTCTTAGATTCAGTACTGAACTTATATTTCATTGGGGTGAGCTTAATGTCGAAGTGGTGAAGGGTGTCAAACATCTCCTTCAAGTCAAATAGATCCTATTTTGGGTAGGAGCTTTTGACCAGGCTATCGTCTACATAAGATTCTAAATTCATCTTCTTTTGTGCCTTGGAAATGATGTCGACTATTCTTTGGTACATCACCCTTGTGTTCTTTGAGTTGATTTTCATGACCTTGCAACAGTAGGTGCCAAAGTCAGTTATGAAGGATGTCTTCCCTTCATATTCTTTAATTATTTTGATCTGATGATAGCCAGAGAGGGTGCCTAGAAAATTTATTATGAATTGGTCTGCGGTGGAATCAACTAGTTTTTCAATCTTTAGTATAGGTAGGATTCTTTTGGACACGCCTTATTGAGATTCGTGAACTCCATGAACATTCTTTATTTATCATTGGTTTTTTTACAACTACTATGTTTGCTAGCGATTATGGGTATTTTATTTTTCTAATGAAGCTTGCGTGGAGAAGCTTTTTAACTTCCTCTTTGATAACTCGCTGCCTTTCAACTCCAAAGTTCTTTTTCTTTTGCTTTACCGGATGGTGGTTCGTGGTTTCCTTTTTCAATAAGAGCAACTATTACATTTTTGGTAGGAGATGCTACTCCCCAGCTGTGGGAAACTTCAAGCATAGGTGCAAAGTAAAGGGGATTATTTGAAAAGTGTTGGTAGATGACCTCCCCAATATAGTGTTGTAAGATGAATGAACATTGATGAAGATTAAGTCGACTATTCAGATGGTTGACTTTGATCTTTCCCTCAGTGTAATTGAATAACTAGTAGGGACATGTAACCAAGAGGCCAATAGATGTCACCGTAGAAACTTGACCTACTTACTGTTGACAACGGTGAAATTTATCTCCCTATCCTTATGTCCTTGAATGTTGAATACATGACATCTACCAAATGCTAGTGGCGACCAGGATCTAGTGGATATTGAAACTATTTATGCTGATAGTGATGATTTTTTTTTATATAGTTAGTGATGATTTATAGGTCTTTGCCTTCGTTATTATCTAAAGGAAGGTCTTCTGCAGTGAACGCTATGTCAGGAAAACAAGCTTGAGTTTGAAATGTTACATACCTCACGATAACTAATAGGCCGTGGAAATGAATATTCTTCAGTTTGAAATAGGAACAAACCCGAAGGATATCTTTTTTGTTGATGGCTTTCAACTATTGGGAGACCACCAATCGTGGAGTCTCCAAAGCACTAGTTTGATGTTGGAAAAGTGTCTTGGCCACCTTTGCTGGGGATTTTGGTACCTCAAGTTTCTAGTATCTAGTAGGATGGCTTTTGTCAATGTATTGATTGATGAGGGCTCTAAATTGACGACACTTGTGCGGCTAATAGCTATACTTTTGATGGAATCTACAATATTCAGAGTGCATCTTCATAGGGCTCTAGGTCGCATCTCTAGGGAGTTGATTTAATGTAACCCTCTGTCTTTTATATTCTAAAAGATTCCTTCAATGTAGTAGAGAGAGGTTGGGTTCTTAAACTTGGGCTTGTTAAGTTGTTGGGGAGACGAAAGAGACGTGAACCTATCGTGATACTTGTTTGAATTTCTAAGAGGTTGAGTGTGTTCATCTCTCGTCATTTTAGGATTCTTTGCTTACCAGTGTCTATGTATTTGGCTTTGGCAGTATTCAGGCAACTGGTATCTTCAAGATATATCTCATTCATCCTTTTTGTGCTTTTATGAGTATATTTGACATATTTTCTACAAAAGAGTTGTACAACTCACTGGGACAGATTGTGGACGAAGTTCATCATTGATATGTCATCAGCAATATCTTTTGTCTCCACATTCAGCTTGGTGAGCCAGTCAACGTAGTCTCTAAAAGATTTCTTGGGCATTTGCTTGATCTGCCATAGTTCATGAATGGTTCGTGTAGTCAACTTTGAATTCGACGTGGAAAACCTTGCATTAAGCTAATGAATGAACATCTTGAATTTGTGGATTGAACCTACAAAATTTCTCATGCTAATCCAGGGCCAATTTTGTTAGAGTGTTGCAGAAAAGCCTACACTTGTACACATTGGAGTTTGGCTTGCATATGCTGAGGACATTCTCGAAGTGCTTGAAATCTCATGGGACTGCAACTGCAATAGTGATTGGTGTAGATATTGAAGAGTACGTCGAGATTGTAGAGGAAAGACCTCCAAATGTCTCACATCTTAACAACTCCTTGCTCCTCTGCAGTGCTGCTGTTTGTTTCTTTAGGGCTGATCTTAGTTCAAGCCGCCTTTGGGACATTGTGCTAGTGTGTAAAGGCTCTTGTCAGAGCCGATGGTTTTGGTGGGGGTTAATTTGGCTACAATGGGTTTTGTGGTGGTTGGGGCTAGGGATCAGTTTGTGGCTATTGGAACAAGATTGAAATGGGCTTCATGAAGGTGTTCATGGCTTTGATCATTTCAGCCATTGTTTGGATTTGCAATTGCTGGTCAACAGTGGAGGTGAAGCTAGATTGGCCATGGTCAGTCACTGAGGGATTAAACGTAGGCGGGTTGGTGAGTAGAATGGAATTGCTATTAGGTGAGTTCATCATGGATGGGATTTCGAGAAGGTTGTAGAGAAGGATTGGTGTCGGAGGAACCAATAGGCTCAATTCTTAATTGAAGTACCAATTTCTTAACAAAACATTCTGTCAATTTGATTTAACAGCAAAGTAAAAGTAGAAACAAAATGAAAAATATAGAACACAAGTTTTACATGAAAACTTGAAGGAATTGGAAAAACACAATACTTTTTTGGTAGTTTCAAATTCACTAAGTATTCGTTTGAGCATAGGAGAGGGGAGTATTACGGTAAAGGGGGGAGAGGCACAACAGTTCTAGAGAGAAAGGGAGTTCAAGTGAGACTTATTCCTTATGTTGTGGAAGGTATTGAATAGCCTGTGGATGCATTGAACAGTCTCGACGATGAGCTTTCAATTAGTGGAAGCTGAAGAGGAAACATATCCGTTCACTTTGTAGGTCTTTTTGGCCTCTAGCCATAACTAGACGATTAGGGGATTGAATGAACTTTTCTTTTACATGCGATTTACACAGCTATGTTTGGCCTTTATTATTGTGCCACGGTGCCGCCTTTTTTTGGCATTGGTATTTGGGACATCTTGTGTCAGAGAAGACCATTGGAGCTTTGTTTGAGTTCGTTATTTGACTTGTTGTTTGGAGAACTTCATTCGGGTTGCCTATTTGGTGATACACTTCAAGTGGTGATTCCTTGCATTATCTCTCGCTTTCTGACTGTCCATGTAGATGGGTATAGTCTTCTCCTTTTTTTCAATATAATAAGTACTTTGTTAGGTTGATACATGTATGTATGTTTGTGCTGAGTCCCAGAAGTCATAAGGTAGTCTAGTTCTTTTGATGA
The DNA here is from genome assembly GCA_019297695.1 of Apostasia ramifera. Classification (NCBI taxonomy): domain Eukaryota; kingdom Viridiplantae; phylum Streptophyta; class Magnoliopsida; order Asparagales; family Orchidaceae; genus Apostasia; species Apostasia ramifera. The sequence continues at coordinate 145,352 of JAEMOT010003730.1, read as the reverse complement.
TTTTACTTATTGTTTATATTGGTCAATTTCTTTCACGTTTGTGTGTCTGTGTGGATATACATACATACATATATATATATATATACATTGAAGTGCTTCTTAACTCTTTCTTCCCCGAACAATGACCTTGTTGTTTTTTCATTTAACTTCTACACAGTTTTTAAATATTAAATGTGGGAAGATTCATATTTTATTAATTCGTTGTTGTCTGTTTCTGATGACAGTGAACAGACTAGAGTGGTGTTGACGAGCGCAGCCTTTGTTCGCTTAAAGCAAGCTGACTTTTCAAAGTATACACGAAATCTTTCTCCTGCAAGTAGAGCTATTTTGCTGTCAGGCCCTACAGGTATTCCACCTGGAAAGGAAAACTTGAACCCCTTTAATTATTCATGCTATGTCTTTTCATTTTTTCTTTTAATGCTTGAGACTAATTTCCTTCAAAAATACCTTTGTGAAGAACTTTATCAGCAGATGCTTGCGAAGGCTTTAGCTCATTATTTTGAGGCTAAGTTATTATTACTGGATGTAACTGATTTTTCACTCAAGGCAAGTAAATATCTTCATGTCATTCCATATATGTATGTTGCTTAATTTATTTTTTCATGTATGAGTTTTTGGTATCAGGTGCAGAGCAAATACGGGATTGCAAATAAAGATTCGGTAAGGATTTCGAAGAACTATCTGTCATCCTTGTATTATTGTCTATCTCAATTTAAGCAATTGATCTCAATGTCTGATTTTATGTGAATCACATGACTTGGATCTGATTTATTGCTAAAACATATTATTTGATGACTTTCCCCTGATTTATATGCAAGCATTCTTGGGTAATGTATATAAGTATTCCTTCATAAAGCAGCGCTTCAGACCAAATTATGTCCCATTTTCAGCCTTAGTACTAATTAATAAAAGCTAAATTTCATTGTAGATATATGCGTAGAGAGATAAAGAAGCTTCCATTTGATGTTTATATGTTGATTATTTATTTTTCTATTCACAGGTTTTTAAAAGATCCGTTTCTGAATCAACGCTTGAACGGGTGACCAGCATACTAGGATCTTTTTCTATTCTTTACCAGGAGGAGGAACCAAAAGGTAATATGCATGCTTGTTTTCTTCTTTTGCATTTTATATTGCCTTGTACTCAATATATCCAGATGAAATTACTCTCTTCAAATTCTTTTTTCCCAAAATTACTCTCTTCATTATTTTTACAGATGAAGTGGATCAAGATATTGATCATGTATGCCTTAATAAGTCAATTTTGTGATTATTTTTGATTTGTGCAGTAGATGGTAGTAAAGGAAAATTGTGCTGTCTACTTACGTTACATATCCATTTGCCCAAGTTATAGCTGGTGGTTGGTGAGGATTGGATAGACATCAATAGCCTCTCAAAGAAGCAAATGCAAAAACCTTCTCCCCCTTTCCCTTATAGACCGAAAATGAAGAAAAACAATAAACCAAAGAAAAACATATATGACATTGAGTTTTGACATGAGAGCTCCAAGAACAAAGTGAACTGCTAATTGTCTCACTAGGCAATCATCTTCACTACAAAGTGAGATTACAAGTCTTTTGAAAGCTACTCACTACTGGGGAGGATTATAACATAAGTTTCTTCACTTACAAGTAATTACAGATTATACCTAATAGATGGGATATTCGTATTTCCTTCAAATAAATCTATGGATGACAATGTCTCCTTGTAGATAGGATGATCGACATCTCTCCTAGTCATATGAATGCTTCAAGCGAATGTTCATCACCTGGCTCTCTGCACACTCAAGTTTCCTAAATGTCTAGTGCACAATGATGTTAATGATGCATGTCCTTCATGTCGGCGTCCTAGTAGTGCTACTTATAAAAAATTATTAGGGCACCCTTCCTTGAAATATGCTTGACAGGAATATTCTAGTACAATTGTATTAGCCTAAGAGATATTCTAAGAGAGAGTGAATTGAGTATTTTAAGAAAAAATATTAAAGTTAAAATCAATCACTTAATTTATAAGATATGATTTAAAATATAAATGTTATAGTATTGGACATTTAAGTGATTTCTTTTTTTTTGCTTGCTTTAAAAAAAAAGTGAAAATCAGCTTATTTCTGATGTTCTTTTGTACTTTTATTTTGAGTAATGAATAAGCCTAGCCCACGACCTAAAAAAAGCATGTTTTATGTTGAAACTGATCATCAAAATTGACTAACAAACCCGTCTATCCAAATTTTCTAAACGAACAATCACAAGTTGTACATCGAACTATCACGTATTAAGCTCATGCAAACGGGGGTATAACGTAAAGCAATAATAAATCTCATAAAAATTTTATAGTGGTTAGAACTGTTTCATAGTCTACTACTCACAATTTTCAAATGAGAATTTTCATTGAGTTGACTTTTTCCTAGAACTAAAGTGAAGCCCTTACAAGCAATCGTTTTAGGACGATGGAGCAAACTACTAGTCTTTTTACGGACTTAAAGACTAACTCCACTTTTTCCATGCTTAAGTATGACCATAATTTTTTGGGCTCAAGTATAATACTAGTTTTTTTAGGGCTCAAGTATGACCATTACTTTTTTCAGGATCAATTATAACTGCTGATACTCCTTTTACATAGAGGAAGGCTCAAGGTCAAACCCATGCTTTTTTTTTTCAATAGGCTTAAGTTCAAATCATTGATACTTTTATTGGGAAATAGTGGACCTCCATGAAGGAGCAAGAAGGGTTTAGGGCTGGGCTAGCTAGCTCAAAAGATAACTTCCCACAAGCAAAATAATACATAAGGAGCTCTAGAAACATTTATGTCAAAAACAAAATCATTTTCAAAGCCCTTTGAAAAACTTTATGCCAGTTTAATAATCGAAGAGCATGATTTAGTTCAATGTATCTGAAGAATGCAGAAATGTTCTTAAAAATGTGTATGATAAAAACAATAGTAAGCAAGACTTCTTAAAAACAAGATTCAATAAAACTACACAGAAATGATCTTCTTTTAAAGTGATCGCAACTATAGAGATTAAGAAAATGTATATGATAAAACAAGTAGGCACAAGTTCTTCAAAAATGATTTGAAAATGCTTTTCTCACAAAATGATCATTACCACAAAGATATTAAACTCTTTTACGACTTATATTTCAAAGTAAGTACTTGGTTGTGTAGAAGTTGGAGAGCAAGAAGAGGGAGCTTGCGAGGCAGAACAAGAGAGGAATAAGGTTGAAAAATAAAAGCCTTTTCAAAATCAACCAAGCTGTAACTTGAGTCTGAAATGGCCATCTGTTAGCCTCATATACAAGAGAGTAAGTTATGTTTGTCCCTTGGTAAGGATTTTTCCAAACTAGCTAGTGGACAAAAATGTACATGAGTCAATGGGGTGAGTTGTTTTGTCTAAAAGAGATTCAGAACAGCCAATAGGCTGCCACAAGAAGACAATGGTTGATAGTATAGACTACAAGAATAAAAGTTGTCTTTCAAAGATAGTGAAACAATGCGATCGCTGCGATTTTATGGTTGGCGGTCATATTGGGCAATCATATTCGCAGCCTAAACAATTTGGCCAAACTATCGTTAAAAACAGAGTCAAGTAGCTCTTTGAAATTAACTAGCCAAATTGGCCAATAAATCAAAACGAGAGCAGAAACAAAGCTAAGCAGTCATACTCAATAGCCAATTTGGAAAAGATCGACCAAATTGTTTATCCCAGCATAATTATTTAGGAAAAACCTTGAAAAAAATCTAGAAAATTGTTAAAATCATGGGGGATGTCTCCTAAGGTGATCTAGGCTAAATTTGGCATGTTAATCTTGAGATAGAAAACAATGAAGCTTTGTATTCTTTTCTCCGTGGACTTTTTGTCATTAAACTTGATTGCGTCTAAGTTTAGTCCAAAATGATCTTCCATTGATTTTGATTTTGCTCAAGGATTAAACATGTTTTTAACACTTAAAGAGAAGATTATTCCATTAAGCTAAATTGATTATTATCATCAAAATTAAATAGGTAAGAAACTATCTTTTTAAACTTCAGGTAATTTATAGCAAACTATTAGTGCACCTTTTTGAAGTCCTTCAATGAAAATCATCTTGAACAAGCCTTCGAGGAACACCTCAAATAGCTCTTCATGTAAAATCCTTTTTGCATTCGAATAGCTCTTCGAGGAAAATTCTCCTCAAATTATTCTTTGAGGAAAATCCTTCTTGAATAGCTCTTTGAGGAAAATCCTTCTCAAACAGCTCTTCGAGAAATACATTGTCAAAGAACTCCTTTGAAAAACAACCCTCTCGAAGACTCTTCTAGGTTGACTTTCTCGAAGAGTTGAGAACTTCTAAGGAACACCTTTTCAAATAGCTCTTCAAGTAATAGCTTGTCGACAAACTTTTTCAATGAACAACCTTCTCAAAGACTCTCTTCGAGGATCACTTTGTTAAAGAGTTCCCTCCATCAACAACCTTTCCTTCTTAAAAGGAGTTTAACTCCAACAATAGCATCACTTGATTATTAAGTAATATTGTAATGAATTTGTGAAGGATCTATTTTGTCTGTATAGTTTAGGCCATGTATCTTGCTATTCCATTCTTAATAACTTTTGGAAAATGCCTGTGATATAGGACGATGCTCTGATACCAAAATTAATGTGTAATTTATGCTCTACTACCAAATATGATGGATGATGGCAAATGACAGTAGCGACGAGGGAGAGGTGAGGCAAAAATAATTGATTAATTAGAGTTCCAAGGATTCTTACCCACCCTAGGACCCATTCTAGAGCTAGATTGTAGACAAGACTCAAATTTTCATTTATCGAAAGGCTATATATGTAGGGCTATATAAGCTATATATATGAGCTATACATATAAGGGTAATCCCATCATAAAATAAAAGCAAGCCATGTGGGAAAACAAACTTTACTATTAAAATAAATAAATAAATAAAAAGGATTTGTTTTTCAAATTTATAATAAACTCACTAAATAATAAAATAAAATAATTTTCATCAGTCCTATCCATCAATGGCATCAAAGGGCACTATCTAATCTATATTGTCGATCATCAAGACATCCCCATTAGCTTGATGTTGTTTCCTTTTGGTATCAAATTTACATCAGAAATATGTGAAAGTTGTTTTTATAATTAAAAAAAAATTGTTTTTGTAAAATATGCTATGATTGCACATTTTAGCATACATTGTAGTTGTAGATATGGAACAGTGATATAGTTTAGAAGATGATGGAAAATTGCCTAAACATCAATGAGGCAAGAGAATGAAGTCATTTTCAAGTGTTCAGTAGACAGATGGTAGCACCTACAGACACATTGTCCTGAGTTGCCAAGAAACCTTATGAAATTTATAGTAGTTGGGGAGTTCCTAAATTCAGTTGATGTATACTCTAATCTTCAGTTTCATCAGTTACTGTACTCATCCTTTTTGTCTTTCTGAGTTCAACTTTAATGCTGTGTTACTTATTACCATTTAATGCAGAATGCTTTTTTTATGAAATTGGCCGCCTTTGCACATTAATGTTCAATGTTTCTTTCTGTTGTATTTGCCAAAATCAGTTCTCTTATTCCTTATGGTTACTCTGAATCAGGTTCATTGCGCAGACAAAGCAGTGGTGTAGATTTGAGATCAAGGTATAACAAATTCTGAGCTTTTTAGGGGTGTAATATGACAAATTCCAAGATTTGCTGCTATTTACTGATGTTTCGATTTCTGTGCTTGTGGTTTTCCTTTTGTAGGGGACAAGAAGCCAAAGGGGGCATGTCAAAACTTCGCAGAAATGCATCTGCATCTTCTGATATTAGTACTTTGTCATCAGAAACCACTCTTATTAATCAAGGTGTTGTGCCTTTCTTATGTGCTAATAGACATTTTGCTTCTTGTTGTATTACAATCTTGGGTTGAAATCCTATGATGTCCTTAAGCAATTCTAACAGGTGTAGATTCTCGGTTTTATATATTGAAAAAATTTGCTTTGATACTAAGGTTATTTTTTTGAATGTTTTGATACCAAGGTTCAAGCCAAAAAGAACTTGTCCCAAAAATTATTTGGAAGTTCTGCAAATTCTCTAATTATGTATTATTATGTATTATAGTATATAATGGAAAACAATGGAAGTAATAAAAACAAATGCTATATTGTGTCGGTAAGATCCAATTTCATCATCAATTGCCCCAAAAATCATCACAAAAATCAAGGGATAAGATTATCACTTATCACTTTTTGTAATTTATTTTGAATTTTTGGTTTGACCCAAACGTGGCCTAAAATCAACAGGTTGAACTGTATCAAAAAATTATAGGTCAAATTCGGTATGGGTCCAACCTTAACAGCCCTAGTTGGGACTTTGAGTTGGTTGTGCTTAGAATGTCCTCTTTTTGTGTTTTGAAGGTTAACCATGACGATATACTTTTTCTTGTAGCTCCTGCTTCTCTCAAGTGCACTGGAAGCTGGCCTTTTGACGACAAGCTTCTTATACAAGCACTTTACAAGGTAATAATGGTTCCTAGAGAACATTAATGTTTAGAACTTTTAAACATTATCTCAGATTAGTATGGTTTGAAAGCTATTATCAACAATCTAGTCCTGGCTGTGCAGGTTCTTGTTTCAGTTTCAAAAAGCAATCCCATTGTCCTCTACTTAAGGGATGTGGAGGGCCTACTCTTCAGATCCCAAACGATATATTCCATGTTCCTTAAAATGCTGAAGAAATTATCTGGACCAGTGTTAATACTTGGTTCAAAGATTGTGGAGTTAGATAGTAATGTTAGAGGGGTGGATGAAAGCATCAGTACATTGTTTCCTTATAGCATAGAGATTAAACCTCCACAAGATGAAAATCACCTTGTAAGCTGGAAATCCCAATTAGAGGAGGACATGAAGATGATGCAATATCAGGACAACAAAAACCATATTACAGAGGTGCTTGCAGCAAATGATCTAGATTGTGATGATTTGGCTTCAATATGTTTAGGAGATACAATGGTCATCAGCAAATATATAGAAGAAATAGTTATTTCTGCTGTTTCTTATCATTTGATGCATAACAAGGATCCAGAATACAGAAATGGAAAACTTGTTATTTCTTCGAAGAGGTCAGATAATTTGTGATGATATATTTGGATTAATCTTCTCTACATACTCCTTTTATTTTGTTAACAATTCCCATTGACAGCCTGTCGCATGGGTTAAATATATTCCAAGAGAACAAAGTAGGAGATGAAGATACTCTAAAGCTGGAGGCAAATGTTGACTCAGCTAAGGTGTTCTCCTAATATACTTTCCCTACATGTTTCAGAATACATGCAAGATTAATTTCTTCCAATTTGTGCAAAAATTGACGTCACTCCTGTTGTACGTCAGGATGGTGCAAATGAAGAGAATGATGCCACAAAGAAACCTGAAACAAAATCTGAAGCTCCAGCTTGTGATAACAAAAGTGAACCAGAGAAGTTGGGCATAGTTGCCAAGAACGAATCTGGTGTTCTGCCACCTAAAGCACCTGTAAGTTCCTCACTTTAAGAAAAAATGTAGTTGTATTTGGCCTATGACGTAGTAACGTGAATAACTAAAACATAACTTGTTTTATGCATAAACTGCTAGTGGACCTTAAATTTTTTTTTTACTAGACCTTAAAGTTCCATGTTCTGTATTATCAGAATTTATTGAAGCCTCATTTCCATCGGAAGCTGTCTATATTTGAGCTCTTGTTGCTGGATCCTTGTTTTAAATTTTCTTTTGCAGCAATGGTTTCAATACAAGAAATTGGATTTTTAAATATTTTGCTTTTGGGTTTTAAGATAAGCAACCTACATGATCAAATGGGATGGTTCTTGTTTACCCATGTACATATCAAAAGGGAAGCCAGAGATTCAGAACCTGTTTTCATTCTTTTGTTAGCTTAGGAATAAGGGTAATTGTGATACTCAAATTGCATGTGTTTGAAAATAGGAATCTCCCCCAGACAACGAATTTGAGAAGCGAATCAGGCCTGAAGTAATCCCAGCCAGCGAAATCGGAATAACATTTGATGATATTGGTGCTTTGGATGATATAAAAGAATCCCTTCAGGAGCTTGTCATGCTTCCACTTCGGAGGCCAGACCTCTTTAAAGGAGGACTTCTCAAGCCTTGCAGAGGAATTCTACTATTTGGACCACCTGGAACGGGCAAAACTATGCTAGCAAAGGCCATAGCAAATGAAGCTGGAGCAAGTTTCATCAATGTTTCAATGTCCACCATTACATCCAAATGGTTTGGTGAAGATGAGAAGAATGTGAGGGCAGTATTTACACTTGCTGCAAAGGTTTCTCCAACTATCATTTTTGTGGATGAGGTCGATAGCATGCTTGGCCAAAGAACAAGGGTCGGTGAACATGAGGCAATGCGGAAGATCAAGAATGAGTTCATGACACATTGGGATGGGCTCTTGACAAAGCCTGGAGAGAGAATCCTTGTTCTTGCAGCAACCAACAGACCATTTGATCTTGACGAAGCAATTATTCGGAGGTTTGAGCGCAGGTTAGTTGCACTTTCATTGGTGGACATGATGGCATTTAAATTTTTTTTTAGTACAATTTAACCTTTTAAACTTGTACACTCATGTCACCTAAAGGCTTTGTTTGGTTCGGAGCCAAAAATCTCCAATTCTTAAAAAAATAATTTAATTAATATTTTATATTTATTTTACATCATACATATAATTAAATATTAAAAATCAACTTTATTTCATATCTTATAAAAGTTTCAACCTTAAAAATTAACTTTATTTTACATCCAATACCTACTTCAATAAAAAATAACTTTATTTCATATCCAACACAATCTTTAATAACAAAATATCTTTATTTCACATCATAACATTAAAATAATTTTTTCTCTCTATCTCAAAAAAATTCAAAATATTTCAAAATTATATTCCAAACAAATGAGGCTTTTGTATACAACAAAACTTGCAAAGTAGTTAAATTATGTTGACCATTTTAGGTGTCTTTAGCAAAATATTTTGTATGTATTTCATTTTTATTTAAGTACTCATATTGACAGTCGCATCTATCCAAATAAGATTGTAGCAATAGAATTGTGGCACGGACATGGACAACGAAAGAGATGGCTACGACTTAAATGAGTTGATAACATTCTGATAGGCCCAAAGTGACTTGGTTTAATGACTCAAAAAGGTTGAAATATGTTTACAATACAGATTGCATTATGCAAGATTAATTGGTGAAATAATATTCATAAAATCAACCAGAAATTGTTGATGATGCTGAATAGTTGTATTATACATAGATTTTGCCACCACCTACTTAATCAACCATTCAATCGCGCCTTACATTGTCCACAACCAGCATTTGCATGGATGCTAGCTGTGCAAGTGGGTGGTGAGGGTGTAGAGGTGGGAACATGCTTGTTGGGGACCTGCCCAACCCAACTTGGTCTGTAAGAATTGGGGCTTGGGCAGCATTCTTAGCCTGAACCTTTGTTTGGATCTGAACTTATTGGATACTAGGCTAGGTTTGGCTCAATAATACTAACCCAAAAACAGAAGGCCTAATGTATCATATATTCATACATAATTATATAAAGATACGGTGTATGAGTTTTTATTATTTAATTACATTATTCTGTTAGATCTAAGTGAAGAATTCGCTTTTTTAAATACATTATTTGGCAATTGGACTTGTTTCAAATTTTACTATATAAAATATTATTGAAAAAGGGGTGAAACTCTAGTTTTTGTAAATTTTCTATAAAAACAGAGTTAACTGTCAAGATGGCATGAGTTGACCTAGCCTAGGTTTTGGTTAGGCTTGGGCATGGATCCCAGACACAATTTTCAGATGAGGATGGACCTTAACAAAGTAAATACTTAGACTCGATTTGACCAGGCAGGGCCCAACCAAGCTCAACCAATGCTTGCTTACCTCTAGGCTGGGCCTAACACTTAGTGGGGTGGGGGAGCTTTTGGGTGTAAATGAGGCAGGGCTAACCTTGTTAAGGGCATACACTTTTAGAGATTTGGATTGAGAGAGATAAATAAATGATATTAGATGTATTTAGAACTTGGTATGAATGTAAATTTAAGTGACATATTTGCAATTCCTTGTTATTTATCTGAATGTCTTATGTAATCCTGAACTTTTACTGTTGCATACAGAATAATGGTTGGCCTGCCATCCATGGAGAGCAGGGAATTGATTTTGAAGTCACTTCTCTCAAAAGAGAAAGTTGAAGGACTTGATTATAAGGACCTTGCAACAATGACAGAGGGATATAGCGGCAGTGATCTCAAGGTTTGTATATCTCTATAGTATTATCCAACATCATTTTCCACCAAGTTTCTCGCAAACTGATGGAAAATGTCTTGAGCAGAACTTATGTACTACAGCAGCATATCGTCCACTTAGGGAACTGATTCAACAAGAACGGCAAAGGGATACGGTAATAATTGTATAGTTAGTGCTCTTTGACAAATTCTAAGAATTAGTGTAGTTACATTGATGCTTAATTTATTTTACCATCAACAACTAATGTTTGATTTTACATCTAAAACAATGAGAAATGCCATGGAAAATTGTTCTATAGTTCTTTGCAGGTTTTACTTTTGTCAAGCTAAAAATGTCATTTTCTATTAGTTTCATTTTGGAGTGTCAAGTTTGTAACAGACCTAACAACCCAATTCAAGTCACCCAACAGTTCATGTTTTCAAACTTTTTCTTCAGTTCCGGTTTGAGTCAACCCGCAAATCTGAGCTTACCTGAGTATGCCATGACAAATTTATAATTCTAATCCCTTCTTGTTCATGATTTACAGTAATTGGTCATATGAAACTTCACCACATGGCTTAGCACTTGCTTTTTTTTCTTTCAGTATCATTTCGGCGTACAGGATTGCATAGTAATAAAATTTTGTAATCATATTTTGGATCTGTTTCCTGTTGGCCCATACTTGTTTGGGTTGTGTTTGGATTAGTATACTTACCCTGCTTAAGTATTAAGTGAAGTTCCAGTTTGCCAGTTTTTAAGCTGTCATTTTCCACCTATGAACCTGAATAGGTTTCAGTCCCTTTGATTAATTTGGCTGATTATTCACGAATATGATGTCTTACTACTATTCTTTTAAGCTTTATTATACTTCTTGATTTTGATGGATGGAGAAATCATTTAACGTGCATAAGTTCTCTCTGTAAAATGTATATTAAAGAGCTGATATTGCTTGATATTGTGAGATCCATTTGGTGTAGGGGTGTTAAAGTGTCAAATTCGAGAGACTCGGCCTCAACTCAAACACAAACTTTGAAGTCCGAGTCAAATTTCATTCGACAGCAACTAAGCCTTTATCTCACTAAATGGGGTTGGTTGTAGAATCCTTTGTTACCATTGCACTCTATAAAATAATAACTCTTCATTTAGCTCCAAGTATTTAATATCGTTCTTTATGGTTTCTTGCTATATCTTTTTTAATCTTCCTTTTTTCTCTTTTTGTATGGGCAAGATCTAATAATTCAATTCTCATTACTAGAGCTTCTATTAGCTTACAATTTATATGTCTAAACCATCTAAACCGACTCTCTCTGAGCTTATCCTCAATTGAGTCTATTCCAACCTTTTCATGAATATACTCATTTCTCATCATGTCCTTTTGTATATATTCACTCATCCATCTTAGCATCGTCATCTTTGCGACACGTAAAATATGTTCAATTCTAGACGATTTTAAAGTTGAATAAGCTTAGTTATCAACATTATTTTATTATTCATTATACATGTATAATGAATAATGTGTATTAATATAATATTGAAACTTTGTGTGCATTTTTATCTTAATCTCTTCAACATACACCCTCTAAAAGATATTTCTATGTATAAAATGTCTTGAAATAGAATAGAAAAGCCTAAATATGTATATCTATACAAAAACAAGTCTATTAAAGGTAAATCAATATTATATTATTTTGAGCTAGTTGAATTCGAGTTATAAGAAAATTGAGTCGAATTAAGTTAAACTAGATTAGTTTTGAGCATGCTTCAAGTTTGAAACCACTTAACAACCTTGCTTACATGATAGGAATAAATAAACTTGTATTTACTGGAGCTTTTTCTTTTTTATAGATTTTTTGTCATACTTATGTTTAAAAGTTTTTTAGTGTTTTATCAAAAAAAGAAACAGTTTGTTAAATTGCAAGCTTATAGTGTATTGCAGATTTAAAATGTGGAATATGTAAAGATGGATTATTTATTTTCAGAAACGTAAGCAAAGGGTTGAAGAAGCGAAGAAATCAACTGAAGCTTCAGAAAATAGTGAACACAATGATGAAGCACCAATCATACTAAGGCCCTTAACCATGGCTGACATGAGACAGGCAAAGAATCAGGTGTTTGCTTTTTGGATCTATAAAAGCGGTTAACTTTGCATTCCATTGTTGATGCTGTCATGTTGAATATGTATAGTTTTCTTTATTTAAATTTGTGTGATTTTATCTTTTTTCCATGTTTAGTTATATGAGTCTGAACAAAAAAAAAGTAAAAAATAACTTAATTGGATAAGTTAAAGTTAACATCCAAGGTAGTATTGGATAGGAAAAATTAGTTGGTGAAAAGGAATTCCTATAGCTGACACCAAAATTATTGGGATGAGAATGCTATTGCTGATGATGTTCCTATTGTAAGTTAAAGGAATGGGAATAATTATTGATATTTACCTGTCATTTTTTAAATTTCAAGTAGAAGCATATCAAAATCAGGTTGCTATGTGTGATTTGAATTCTCCGAGAGCAGCACACGCAATCACTCTTTCGAGTAGTTTATTTGAGAACAAAAAACAGAAGGGTCAAGGATTTCAACTATAGGCGTTCTTGAAAATATCGACCATCAGAAGATCTTTCAACATTGTATAGGACTTCGAGAAAGTTTCTCAAAGGCAAATGTAGTTGTGTCAAAAGTCCTAGCTTGAACAAACTTAGCTCAAAATTGGCGTCAAATATTATTGTCCAAAAGAAGGCTTTTCACCATCTTGATTTATCACCTAGATCTTTGTCAAGGTCTTTTCAGCTTCAGGTAGTGACAGATCAAAAGAATGTGCAAATAGCATGATAGTGAAGATCATATGTAGGTATTGTTGAACAAATTTCATGCAATATGTAGCTAGTGTGAAGCTATATATAAAGGATTATTAGAGCTTGCTATTCAACCACCGACTCCTTATCATTGATTTTTCCTATAACTTTTTGTGATTTTCCCCTCAAGGGTTTCCATGTAAACTCTGTGTTAATCTTTTCTCTTATTTTATAGTTGTTTACTTTAATTATTGTTTGATTATTTTGTTGTCCTTTTCTTTTCTTAAAAATGCTTCTACTGCAGTATAAACTTATAAGAGCTATCAAGGCTCTCCACCTTTTAGGAATCTTGAAAATTTCTTTGAGAGACAATGGCTACCATGAAATACAACATCAATAAGTTAGATAGCAACACTAGATTCACGCTCAAGCTGGTCAATATAAAAGCTATCTTAGTTTAAGTTGGACTTGGATGATGCTTGCTCAATAATGACAAGACTTCTGCATCTTTGATAGTGAAAAAGGAGAGAGAAGATGAGATAGGGATCACGTAGATTCAGTTGTATTTGCCAACGATATCCTTTAGGATTGTTTGAAAGAGAATACAATAGTTGCTCTATGGCTTTAGTTGGTGTTACTATATATGGTGAAAAGCTTGATGAATACGTTTTTTTGGAGGCAAAGTTTGTATTTTTGTTGGTTTTCTTAGGAAACATTATAAAGAATTATCTTGATGAGTTCAAGTATATTGACTTGGAGATCATTAAGGGATGAGGACTTAGTCCTGCTATTATTAGGTTCGCTTCTACCTTTCAACAAAAACTTCAGAATATTGTGTTTGGAAGACAGTATCTCGAGCTTTGTTGTCAAAGGCTTTGCTTAATCTAGCTGTTGGTCCTTCGATTTTGGGAACTTGGGCTGAAGGCTTAGTCGTAGGAGGAAGGATGTTAAAAGGCTATAGTGAGGGAAGAAAGATGGCTATCTCAGAGATGAACAGGCACCATAATTTGGTTTGCACTTATTGCAGATTAAAGATTCACATAAACGTGAATTGGTTATGTTTCAAAAAATAGGGAGCATTCGAGGGGCGTGACAGTATGAAAGGAGAGAGCTCAGGACAAACCACATTATTGTCAAATAAACTAATGACAACAACCTTACTCTCATAATGGATGACGAAGAAGGGTCTTCTTCGCAGTGGATCCTCGCTTCAGGATGTTTTTTATTTTTTCATATGACATCTAATAAGGATTGGTTCACGACTTATAAACTAGTTAACAGTAAGGTGGTCTTAATAGGCAATGACACATCATGCATGGTTGCTAGGATTGAAGTCATGAAATTAGGATGTTTGATGCATCATTCAAACTTTTTGAGGGAAGACATGTTGCTCAATTGGATAGAGATTTGATTTCTCTAGTTAAGTACTTTGGACACTAGAGGACATAGGTAAACTAGTGAAGGTGGAGTTTTAAAATCACCAATGGTGCCTTGATTATGATGAAAGGTCATCATCTAAAATCAAATACCTATCAAGCAACTAACATTGAGGTGACCAAGTTATGAGATTTCATCGTAGTCACATAAATGAGAGGACTAAGTCACTCAACAAAAGAGGGCTCCTTTGTAGCCAACACATAGGAAACTCAGAATTCTACGAAAATATGTGTTGGGCAAGTATGAGGAGATGTCTTTCGAAAGACAATGCATAAGAGAAAGGAACTCTCAACTACTTTCATTCTGCCCTTGGGGTCCACAAGTGTTCAATCAAATAGTAAAGTTATCTGCTCAAATTCATAGATGGTTATTTGAGGAAGGTGGACCTATTTCCTAAGCAAAATTTGTATATTATTACAAACTTCAAGCAATTGAAAACCCTTGCCAATTAGCAAGATATAGTATTTTCGCATTGATAATGGGTTGGGGTTCAATTTGGAGAATTTAATGGTTACTGTAAAGAGAAAGGCCTTGTATGACATTGGATGTGTTGAGAATTCAAAACAGGATGGTGTGGTTAGGCGGTATAACATGACAATTCTAGAAAAAGGAATGTATGCTTCTTCATCGTAGACCCGCCCAAGTTATTTTGGACCAAAGTTGCCTTTACTTTTTGTTATTTGATCAACCGTTCCTCCCACCCAGCTCTCAAATTGAAGATACTGAAAAAGGTTTGGTCTATTAATTCTCTACTTGACTTGTAAGTTTTCTGGTGTCCAACCTATACACACTCAAGGAAAGGGAAGCTGAATCTTAGTTTGAAGAGTGCAAATTCCTAGGATATGGGAAGCAAGACAATAGTTAGGGTTTACAATTATGGAGCTCGGAGGAATCTAAAATTATCACAAGTTGGATATAATTATTGACAAAGAGTGTTTTGTGCCAAAAACTTCCATTCCTTCTGAAGTAGTTTTAAGGCTTTTTCAACAACGTGGTGTTTTCTACAAAGTGGAGTCTATTATTACACTTCACATGTCGATATTAACGCATGGGACTATAAAAGATGAATAGGAGTTAGCACCACCAGCAGTGTAGTCCTACTCTATTGGCAGGGACGAAGAATGAAGAGAAATTTGACCACCACAATATTGATCTTATTGTAATGCTTTCTTTATCTCATAGAAGACAAATAACCTCAATGAGCTTTGCATGTTTATAAAAGTAGTATCTTGCACTAATTTTTCAAGCATGTTTGGTCTCTATGAATAAAGAGATGGAATCTCTTCAAAAAACTAGACGTAGGTGCTATTTGAGCTTCCAAAAAGTATGAGCATGGTTAAATACAAGTGTCTATGATTGAAGAAGTCATTTTATGGATTACAACAATATCATCTATAGTGATATAAGATATTTAACTTTTTAATGATCAATCATGAATTTGCGAGATGCAATTTTTATAGTAGTGTGTATATTAAGAAGCGTCAGGAATCCTTCATTTATGTTACATTAATCTTAAAACATAGTAATAATAATAATCCTTAGTAGATTGCTCAATAGTGACAATTCTATTGCTCTTCTTTTAAGTAGGTTGCCCCCAGTTTCGCTTCGGAAGGATCAGTGATGAACGAGCTGAAGCAGTGGAACGACTTGTATGGAGAAGGAGGCTCAAGAAAAAAACAGCAGCTCACTTATTTCCTCTAAAATGGTTAATATGAATGCAGGATGAAGGTACGTAAATATAATATTCACTTAAAAAGCCCCTTACATTACTGAAGGCCGAAGCTTCATTCATCATTGCTAATCGGATTGGGAGATAAAGAGAAATTACGTGCCATTATAAATAACTACTCTTGTGCTACTGTAAAAAGGACCGGTAGAAACGTTCTAGGTGTTATTATTTTTATGTCTGCTTGATATATATATATATATATATAAATAAAATAATTTGTAATCTATGGTTTATTTTATTGGATTTAGGATTTGTTTCACATTGATGAACTTCTTAATTTCTAAGATATCTTGGTAATGCAAATGATTTGTTGTAGCTAATGATTCCCTTTTATAAACATGCAATTATGCAAAACTCGTTTAATTTCATTATTTAGTTACCTCTGCTATAGGAACATGAATCCCTCCATTAATTTGGAGGGGCGGCAATTAATTTTATGCTAAAATTAAAATCGCTTAAAATTTGTTTGTATTTTGCTCGATTTAAAATCAAATCAAAGCTTTTCTGACTCAAAGTTAGCTTGCTCGAAAAAAAATTAGTTCAACTCTTAATTATCGACTTAACGTGAGTATAAACATATATATTTAGCATTTTTTCACCTTTTTTTTAATATAAGTATATTATAATTTTTTAAACAAAAAAGATAACATTAAAAATATACATATGAAATATAAAAATAATTTATAATATTATATTTAATATATATATATAATTGATATTTTTTAAAAAAAAAAGACCTAATCTGCAAATTAATTTAAAATTAAAAAAAAAAATTGACAGGCTTGAGTTAAACATGATTTGAAATTAAAAATTTCTAAAAAGATTTAGGGGGCTTGATTTAGCGGCACTACCTACTAAAGTTTTGACTTGTGAGTTGGCTCATGTGGTTCGAGTCGAGCTCGATTTGATTCAAATAATTTTAGAACTTCGAGTTGCCAGCCTTACTTGTAATTATGGAAAGAGAACGCATGGATTGCTTCTATTAACAGCGTTAAAAGTCAGGAACCTACTAAAGCTCAATATATCTGATCAACAAATAAATTTGCCAGCTGACATCAATAAATCAACTCCAACATCATCTATTTCCCTTACAATAAAATAATTTTTAGATACCACAAAAAAACTAAATACCACCTAATATTTAGTAGAAACTGTCATGTTAAAAGAACAATCTTGTAATTTTTTTTAAGATCAGCTATATCATTTTTTTAAAATATTATTTAAATATATTATGAAATTAAACAATTAATATCTCTAAATAGCATAACATTACAATAACAATAAACTAAATTAACTATATAAATTTTTTATTTTTATTATACGCTATCAAATAATAGCTCTTCATTTAACTCTAAATATACAAAAAAAATTATCATATCTTTTTTGATCTTTGTGCTTCTCTTTTGAGCAAAAATACAATAACTCAACTCTTCATTTTAGAGTTTTAATTACCGACTCTCTGATCTTATCCTCGATTAAAATTACTTTAACCTTCTTATAAATATACTCATTTTTTATTTTATTATTTTGTGTATGGGATACACACTCATCTACCTTAGTATTCTCATTTTTACTGTAATTATTTTGTTCATTTATTTTTACTTTTGTAGTCCAGCACTCTAATCATATTACATTATTGATCTTACTATTATCTTATAAATTTTTTTTTTAAGTTTTGAATTGAATTTTTCTATCACGCAAAATACCAGATACATTTTTCCATTTAATCCGTCCTACTTGATACTAAATGTATTTTTTCATTTAATTCATCCTTCTTGAATTCTCTTATGTTAACATCTTCTACACATGAAATAAATTATTGATAAATACAGAAGAGATGAACTTATTGCAGGAATCTCCTTTCTAAAAACAATGAAGAAATAAAAAAAAAAATAGATCCATCTCCAAGACATAATAAGCTAACACATCTTAAATAGAGGCTATTAAATAGCATGATATCATGTTTAAGAACTATAACATATAATGAGAAATGTATATCAAAAATCATCACTGAACTAAGTTTCACATAAATGCAAATAGTCAGTCATACACCAATAGCTAAGAAGAAATATAAAATCATAACAAAAGCTCACCTCCATGTTGAACCAAAATTACATAGATAGCACCCCAATCATGATCCATGAAACAAAAAACCTCAATTGAAGGCATTAATGGTGCTTCTTGTCCTTCAATGGACCCCTGGGAACTTTGCTCAGAAGCTTGGCATCTAAAACTGCATATTGTTTTCTGATTTCTGCCTCTGCCTTCTCAGCAAAGTAGTCTATTTTGTCTTCATATTTCTCATACACCACAGGCACAGTATGTAGAAGAACAAATACTGCAGTATAGAAACACAACACAAATATTAAATATCAGTGAAAAATAATCCTGAAAAAAAAATGTACAAATTAGAAGGAAACTTACCAATATAGAACAAAGTCAAGAAATTGAAGCACTCGCCAAGTATTGAGGTAACCCATAACCCGGCAATCACCTGAAAAACACGTAAAACATATTTAGACCTCGTCCACTTCATTATCAATTGCTTCATCCCGACTATTTAGGGCTCTAATTTTCACTGTGTAACTAACAACTAATTCAAATCATTTTGTAAGAATTCCTTAACCTAGTAAAAGCATCCCATTTTTACTCTTTTAACTTTGCAGTGTCTCGTACATTTATCTCAACATTCAAATTTAAAACTCATTCAACTCAATATGCATACAAAGTATGACAGATCATAAACATACTGCGAAGAACTTCTTCAAATCCCTTCCTAATGCAATCTCTCTAAAGGTGCCGAGAGCTCGGTTGATCTCAAACCTCAGGGAAAGTGCAATATTCACAGCCAGATCTTCTGGAATGCTAACCTCAGAAATATGTGGTGGTGATCTGAAAGAGGAAGGGAGAGGAAACAATAATGTATCTGTTTCACATAACAACAACATAAAGGCATGATGAACACATCCATATTAAACATATAAATTCAAAAGGACTTTGAATTTTTTTTTTACTCGTTCAAATGATGTAAGTTTTCAGGACTGATAAATGACGACATAACTTCCATCCTAACCCAAGTGAGGAATAACTCAACTACAAGTAAACTGTTGTAATGGGTAACAAAATGTATAAAACATACACTCTACACATTTTGAGTTGTGTTTGGGAAAGCTAATAGAATTACTATGGGGCGTATGGAAATCCCCCTCCCCACCAAAACAGCTAAAGCATATGAACATTACTTGTTAATGAAAGTGGTTGCACTTGACCAGACGAAAAAAATCGCCAGAGAGAGAATAAGACAGTGGCAGACCAAAGTCAGTAAATGGTATTCCATCAACTCAAATAGAACCCAGATTAATGTTGCTCCAGCGAGAACAGCAGCTGACGCCTTTTGGTCCCTCCATAGGAATAAATCCGCAGCTGTTAGAAACGCAGATCAAAGGCATCAGAAATCCATGGAAAATCAAATAGCAAGTGTTGGTTAAAGTGTTTTTTACTTGTCATGGATATGACAATATTAAGATCTAAGCACAAGAATATAATATCAAAACAGAATCAAAAAGCCAAGGATCTCAAACTAAGTTACCAAAGTCCCGTCTAAGTTATCTGCTACAAGCAAAGAGGACAACTGGTATCATAAACACCAACTTAGATTTGAAGATCAGCAGCAGTCTTCTTCTTCCCTGTCCACTATTGGATCTCTATTCTTCACTCTTTTCGCATCTGTTCTTTCCTCTCCTTTTTTAGGAGAATTAAGTATATAACACCATATTTAGTAAATATTATAGATTTTATACCCAATTCTCAAAAATTATAGAAATTATAAAGAGTTTTAATTATAAATTACACTTTACACATTTTATTTAATCCCATCACAGTATCTTAACCATTGATTTAAATGAGATAGAAACCTGATCATTTAAAACAACGACAATTTCTGACTGTTGATTTAAATTGACAGTGGTCAAAAAGCCATCAAAAGTTAAAGTGAGTGATCCTATTTGGAGCCAATTCACTTTATCGCAAATGCTAAGACATCCTACGTCTGAGACTGATCAGAGCTTATAAACCAAAGATTCTATTCTAACCAAAGATTCTATTCTAACCAAAGATTCTCACAAAGAGTGATACGCAAAGTGTAATTTGTAAGTAAAGCTCTTCATAAGTTTTATAATATTTAAGAATTCGATGTAAAATCTGTAATATTTACTAAATATGATATTGCACATGTAATTTCCCCATTTGTTTCTCTCCTGCATAGGATCTCTGTTATTCTCTCTTCTCCCTTCTCTTTCACTTTTTTTTTTCCGTTTTTAAGTTTTGGAATATTCTCGATTCTCTCCATATCACCAAGTCAAGGGAACCATTGCTCGAGTCATCATCTCCTCCAGATCTAGAGAACATCCTAATCCTTAATTTTTTAAGGGATGTACGAAGAACCAAAGCATGGAATCTTTGAAAAATCTCCCTTTCGTTCAATGCATTACTTTATTCTGTTATTCTCACTTTCCACAAGAATGACCTACCTAATACACATTCCATACCCATCATTGCCTAAAACGGTAACGATGCGAACATTTTTTCCTTGTGTTCTAAAGAAAAACGAAACAATAAATCCTACCCTAACATGCAAGAAACCCAATATAAGAAGGCCCTCGAAGCGCATTGACAGACAAATTCGAACAAAAAAAAAGGAAAACACAAAAAAACGCATCCCTCGAATCAATCTAGTCTCGGTTTCAAATCAAGTGACAGAGATTGGATCCATAGAAGAAAAGACAAAAATTATGAAAAATAAAGTGAGAAAGGATAGAAGCAGACGGATCCATACATTTTCCTCCGCCCAGAACATGGTGGATTGGCCTCTCCCTGCCGAACAGGCGGTAGATCTTGGACTTCAGTGACGAGCCCGATAACTTGAGCTTCTCATCATCGGAATCAGACGATGAATCTTCGCCGCCGTGGATCTTCTCGGCAGTCTTCTCCACAATCGTCTCCTCCAACTGCTCCACCATCGCCGGAACCCTAACGAGAATCTCCGGCGTCTGCACTTGTTCCGCTCTAGAATCTGCTCTTCCTGCGCGATGTTGGCAATCCCGCATCGACCATATATATATTCTCAGGATGACGCCGTTAACTTTGGGCAACGGCCGCAAGATTTGACGGCGCTCCTGAAGCGCCGTGACCGTGCCGTTACTTTCGGCAAATTTCAACTATGCGACCGCTCGCATGACGGCGTTTGATATTTTCCTGCATGAGGAGTCACAATTCAGGTTAGCAAATCGAGTTCAAATTAACTCATCTTTTAATTTAACTCAATTAAATTTAAATGCATTTATATATATAACACTTCGTATTATCATATTTATATATTATACTTATTTTTTAATATTTATTATATAAATAATATTACACTACACGTATTTTTTTAACTTTTAAAATATAATATTTAAAAATTTATAATATACATACTATAATATTTAAAGAATAAATATGAAATATGTAAATATGATAGTATAGAATGTTCTGTATGTAATTATTCGTTAAATTTACTCTTGCGAATTTAATAAATATGTTAAGCATCAAAACTCAAACTCTATTCATTTCATAAATAGGTTACTCAACTCAACACGTTAATCTATAATCATAAAATTTGATTAAAAATATTGAATATGCAACTAAATTATATAATACATATCTAATAATTAATATTAAAATTAATACTAGAAAAGAAAAAAAAATACTAAATTTTAATAAATGAGTTATTAGAAGGTTGTACTTGAGTTGATTTATCAAATCGTACTGTAACATTCCGTGATCTCAATATAGAGGTATTGTCCAGATTGATTTTACAAAACTGCGTAACTCGAGTTAACTATGAAGCTTCCAATCATTAGCCCCACGATTTTTCCCTGAAAAGTATTTTTACTATTTAAAATTTATTTACTATGCAGCTCAGGATCTCCTTTTAGATGTGGGACGATTCATTTATGTGCCCCTCCCACCATGTTTTGCTTCATCGATTCCTTTTCTCTTAGGATATCACCCAGCAATTACTTTCCTCCCTCTCTAGTAAAATCTGCATAGAGATTGTTTTCCCAAAAGAAAAAAAATCTGAATAGAGATTTGGCATTGACGTCGATCTGAGGAGATAATGATGATCACATGGTGAAAATTTATTATTAGACTCATTTACATACATGCCTCTTAATTTTTCTTAAATTATATATTAAATTTTATGTTCTTTTATTTTATAATTTAACTTTTCAAATTTTCTAAAAATCAAAACTAATGGTATATATGTATTTATAAATATATTTATAATATTTTGTATAAACATATCGTCAATAATAAGTATCTAAATAATTATAATTAGTAAAAAAAAATTAAAAATTTTAAAAAAGGTCTAAATATATTATTTTTGGAAAATTTTAGAGGTTAAGTTATAAAATAAATAAATTAAAATTTAATATATAATTGAAGAAGAATTAAGAGATATGCATGTAAATGTCTCTCATTATTATTATTTTATTTGGACTTTTATCTGGGCCTGAACTGAGGAGATAGGAGATGTTATTGGGCTTAAAGTTCGTTATTGGGCCTTCTTTCTGGGCTTCACGTAGTAAAAAAAAGCGTAGGCTTTTTTTGTTCAAAAAAAAGCGTGGGATTTTTTTTTATTTTTTATTTTTTATTTTTAACTTAAAGATCTGATGCAACAGTAATTAAAATTCGACTTGCATAGCATTTAGATTGAATTAGAGTCAATCTAAATCTGATTCATAACCTGCAATAGATCAAAATTTCAAATTAATAAACTTAATTTAATTAACTATTCAACATTATATAAAGACATATATATATATATAAATTATTGATAAATTTTTATTTGAATATAATATAATTAAAATGAAGATAAATAGGAAACATAAGAATTATTGATTGGTTTTTATTTAAATGTAATATAATTAAAATAAAGAAATATAAAAAGGAGAGAGGAGATCAGGTGAGAGAGAAAGAAATAGGGGGTGGATTTGATATTTAGAAAAATTTTAAGATTAAAAATTTAAAAAAAAGCTTATATAATCATTATATTAAAATAAAGAATCTAAATATCAAAAATTTTAAATCATAAATCTGTGCATTATTATGTTTTAAATTTGAAAATTTAGATATAATTTATCTAAAAGAATATTAAGTTAAGATTATTTGAAGAATTTTGCAATAAATATTAGATTACATCGTGCTAAAATTTTAATATTAAAATTGAGCTATGATATAATATACTAAATTAAAATTAACAAGTTTTATTTTAATCTGAATAAACAAACGTGATAAATTTTTAAATATTTAATTATAAATTTGACTTGCAGAGAAATTAATTGTCATAAAATTAATAAAGCGGTAATTACATATATGTAAAAAAGTTATTTTATAAATTTAATATTTAAAATTTTAATATTATTTGTTGACTATAAATTTTTTTATAAAATTATAATTTACGCATAACTTATATGCAATAAAATTATGATATATATAATAAAATTTATAATTTTTATAGTTATTATGTTGCGTTAGAAATTTAAATATTAAATATATAAAATAATTTTTTATTTATTTATGTTACGTTCGAATTCACGCCGCCTCATCCGGAGAATACACATGGAGGTTCACGTGGCATCAACGTCACGGGCGCTCAGCGTCGAACAGCACAGGTCGAAGAAGCCATGCCAAAAGGATCACGTCTAACTGACTAGTCACCCTGTGAACTACGGGAGACCATACATTTTTTAAGAGATATGGTCCTTCCCACCCCTGACAGTACCGTTCGTACACCGTACAGCCGAGGCCATTGCGTAACTGCCTTGCAGACATTATTGATCTGACACTAGAGATGAAGCCCATCAGAGTATAAAAATCTCATTGTAATAGAAAAAATGAATTTTTTTCCCAAAAAAAAAGTTTTTAATCTCCCCTCTCTCTCATTACTGTAATTTCACTAACTGCTTTACATTAGTAAAAAATCTTTGAAGCCTCTTCGAAAAGAGCCATAGTTTTTCTCTTAGTTAGTTTTTCACATAAAAAATCTTTTTTTGTTCTTGTAGTTAATTTTTTGGCACAACAATTTACCCTTAATCTTATTTGTTTGGAAGTTAAAAATTAACCTGATTTAATTTTAACCTGGCGTATCATATCACACATAAAATTTAATATTAAAAATTAATTTTATTTCACATCCTATATATATTACTAAAATAATAACTAACTTATATCACATCTTTCACATATCCCAACATAATAACTAACTTTATATTACATTCCTCATATATTTTAATGTAATAATTAATTTTATTTTACATTATTCATAATTTTTAATAAAAAAATATTTATATTCAAATTTAATTTTAATTTTATTAAATTTAATTTTAGAATAAACAGATTTTAAATGGTATAATTTTTAATTTTAATTACAAATTATAAAGATAGGAATTTAAACTTTAAAAGCTTCGCAAATATATAAAATACTTTTAGACTACTCCGTTAATTAAAAAAAAAAATCTGGGAATATAAAGTTGGGTAGACACAGTCAAGTCTACTAACATTTGAGACTTGACTTGACGCTGCAGATACTCCGGCGGCACAATTTTACCATCCCCACTACCCATGCACTTTCCTCCTTTTTCTTCATCTTTTACCAGAAATCAGACGGCCAGAAAAAGTCGTGCAGCATCATCTTTACGAGACCTAGACTGCACCCGCACACAGACGGGGCCCCACCATAATTGGCTCCAAATCAGATACACAGTGCTTCACTCATTGGGATATAGAAACGATTGTCCGCCGTTGGATTTGCGCTAACTTTCGTGCCACTGACGCAGCACAAATCCTGAAGCACAGCAATTTAGGCATTACTGCAGCCGGCTGTAGGATGTTCGTCTGTCCATTATTACATTCCACTGAAAGTTTCAGCAGTTTTCAGATTAAAAAAAGTTAAATTATTGTTAAGTCCCTATTATTTACTTATAATTATATTTTAACCTATAAATTTTAAAACCTTTCATTTAAATGTCTATTACTTTACTTCTAGTTCCCTGAAAAATATTTAGAATTTAAG
Source organism: Apostasia ramifera (assembly GCA_019297695.1). Taxonomy (NCBI): domain Eukaryota; kingdom Viridiplantae; phylum Streptophyta; class Magnoliopsida; order Asparagales; family Orchidaceae; genus Apostasia; species Apostasia ramifera. Next base: position 120,018 of record JAEMOT010003730.1, on the reverse strand, counting down.
TAAAACATTATAAAGAATATAAAGACCATTTAGTAATTTATCCAAAACAAATTACACTTAGTTAACTTAACCAACTTCACCTTATATAAATTTTTACAATATAATAATTTAACTACAACATCATTTTAAATATGTAGATTGGAATAATAAAAAATGAAAAATTAAAGAGATGGCCACTTATTCCAAAAAATAAGAATAAAATTATAAAATATAAATAATTAGAAATCAACAATAAAATCTTACAAATAGTTAAAATTTTATAAATACTAGTCAGCATAGTTACAGCTAACGTTGATAATGATTTAAGTTTAAGTTATATCGATCATGATCAGAATCTGAATTGATGATTTTTTAGGTCAAGTCAGTCATCTAACAATATATAGACTACATCATACTGTTGAATTTTATAAAACAGTTTTTATAAATTAATTGCATTTATATTTTAAGAATATATTAATGTTCTTTTAAAATTATTATTTTAAATTTTACCGAAATTAATTAGTTTTATAATTTTCTATCAAAATAGATCAGAAACTCTCTTTTATTTTGTTAAACACTCTTACACTTTTAAAATAAAATTTTTAAATCTTAAATTCTTGAGACAAAAATAAAAAATTATAATAATGTTATGGTAAAATTATTAAAATTATAACAATTAAAACTATCAAAACTACAAAAAGCAGATAATTGCAATTAGCTTCTATCAAAATAAATGCATTATACAGAGATTAAGGGAATAATATAAATTTTAAAATGGAGTGAAGAAATTGTGATGTTCTAGAGAGAAAAAAAAAAACAAATGCCTTCGCCAAACTTTATAGTTTTAGAACTTTGTTGAAAATCACCAACCCACAAAGTCACGTGATTACATGCCAATGCCACGTGGTCGTCGGACTTGAAACCAAAATCAATTCCCCATAATTCTCTCTCTCTGTGTCTACCTTGGTTTCCCCTGTTTTGAATGTGCCGGGTACAGCCCTCTGCAGAGTCAGCTCTGCTGCGTTCTGCTCCCTGCTCTCTGCTCCCCACCATATCAAAACCCTAATCCCTTTCATCCGCTCTCAATCCCTTTTCTCTTTTTCCCAAATAGAAAGAGATATAGAGAGAGAAAGCTCGCTGGCTCTACCGACCATGGAGTCCTTCAGCCTCCTCAAATATTGGAGAGGGGGCGGAGCGCCGGCAGCAGCATCCACCGTTCGCGCCGCGGCCATCTCGTCGCCGGACACAATGCGGCCAGTGGCGGAGGCCGACGGCGGCGACGACGAGGGGCCCTTCTTTGATCTCGATTTCGCCGTCTCTGACGAACATGCAGCCGCAGGCGGGGGCGGGGAGAAAGATGAAAGCGAAGAAAGCGAAGCTGAGGAGGAGAGGGAGCTCTGTTTATCCATGACTTCTCCGGAGGGACCTCTGCTCTCTCCCTCCGACGATCTCTTCTTCACAGGAGGGCTCGGCCCGCTGGAGACGAAATCCATCATCATCGCTGCCGAGGAGAACGATCTCAAGCCGCAGGTCGCCGTTTCTCTCCTAAAATCGGCTACGAGACTACGCGTGTTCATGCTGGGTCGCCGGAAGCCGAAACCTAGGGCGGTGGAATCTGTTGCTGCCCCCTCGCTGAAGCAGAGTCAGCAACAGGGAAACTTCCTCATCAAGTTCAAGGTGGATGAAGGGCAGATGGTCCCCCTCTTCTCACGTGATGGTAGCGGTCGAAACGCTGGCAGCGACGGCCCTCCTGCGGCGCCAGAGCCGGAGGAGAAGAAGCAGGAAGAGAGGAAGATGGCGTCTGCTTCTAAGGAAGTTGTGCAGAAGTACCTTAGCAAGATCAAGCCATTTTACGTGAAAGTCTCGAAAAGGTATGCCGAAAAGATGAGGTTCTCCGGTTCATTAGTTTCTGGCGACGATCCGTTTGGAAATCCGGCGGACTTGAGCGAAAGCGAAGAGAAGCATGCAGAGGCTCGGCCGGCAAAAGCAGGGGAGAAGAGCCTAAAGTCGGCAATGCCGTCGCGGCTGCGCGTGGTCTACAACTACAAGCGGCTGGGGAAAAGCAAGTCGGCGTCTGCTGCCGTTGCGTCGGTGTCTTCACCACCGCAGCGGCGGCGCGACGACTCGCTTCTGCAGGTCGAGGACGGAATCCAAGGCGCCATTGCTCACTGCAAGCGGTCCTTCACCGCCGCTTCCAAAGGTGCGATTTTTAAAACAGAATTCTCACCCCCTTTCTCCGTAGGATCAATTCTCATCGTTTTTCTTCCTTCCGCAGATTCGGAATCTCCATTGACACGATCTAATAGCGATCCTGGCGAGAGTTGTAGCTCTGACTGCAGTTAGCAAAGATCGCCGGTCCCTTTCTCAGGTCCACTTCTTTGACTGGGAGTGCAAGAAAAGCTAAAAAGAAAAAAGAGCTCATTTCCTCCACTGCCGCCCGGCTATGCCCTGTTTTTCTGTTTCTTCTTATGAAAGCATTTGTAATTTAAAGAGTAATTCGCTGTTCCATCTTTACAATCCCATGTTTCTGGAGTAAGGAGAGGCGATGGCCGTCGGCCGGAGAACTTCATGACCTCTGGAGAGGAGGAAGTGGAGTAATAGCAAGAACCCAGAGGGTAGTTTGTAGATTAGACATTTGTCGTTTTCCTGCGGAAGAGACGTTACGTTAAAGGTGGAGATTGCTATTTATTGTTGCGCTGATCGCGATGCTCTGTTTTCTAGCAGAGCAGCGGCGCTGCAGGTAAACGCCGGCTGTAGACTGGCGCGTTTGACTATTCGATGCTGTGAAATTACAAACCGATCTCTTAAGTTTTAGTGTATTATGTTCTGACTGTTTAACTTCTTAATAATATATTTAAACTTAAAAACTTTTTCAATGTTTTTTTGATAAAAGGACATTTTCATTTTTTTGATAAAAAAACCTTTCTCAAATTCACCCCATGAGAGTGGATCCTACTATTTCTTTTCATATATAAATATTTTTAAAAATTTATTTATATTATTTTATATCATTTTTTAGATAAAATATAAACTTTGTTTCACAGATAATTAATTTAATATGAAATTGCGTACATACACACTATTTTATATTCCTATGCACTTAAAAAACTTTTTAAATTAGAAATGAATACATGTTTCCAAAAAATTGTCTTTATCTATCTCAATTAATAAATCGATTATGAATAAAAAATTGTTTTGAACATTTATTCATAAAAATGTGTACATACATTTTTTTTTGTATTTCTGTATATTTAAAAAAGTTTCAAAATTGAAGAATAATTACCTACATGCCACACTATTTAGTTTTATTTATGCATTACGCATCTATTCTTAGTTAATTACGTTATGCACACTCAAAATATTATAAAATTTTAGATACACATATTTGAGTTAAAATTCAGTTAAAATTTATTTGAAAAAATATATTTTATTAGTAAATTATTAAAATTATATTTTTACCCTTAATAGTACATATTTTTTTCTTCCTTAATGCCACACTAAAATGCTGATCTGTCCTAAAATTAATTCACGTCGCGGATGTCTCCTTTCCTTGCCACTACTTAAACATCAAAGTTTTAGGATTTTCACTCAAAATATATTTAAATATTCTTAAAATAATATAATGAATGACTCAAATTTTTTGTAACTTAACTATAGTTAGGATATTGGAAAATTATGAATGCTCATTATAATGAAAGCAAGTTAAAGCGTGTGTATGTAAGATTTTCTAATGTTTTGAGTGTGCATAGCGTAATTAGCTAAGAATTGATGGGTAATACATAAATAAAGTTAAATAGTATAGCATGTAGGTAATTATCCTAAAAATTAAATATTATTGAACAAAGATGACGATTTTTCATCCCGCTTTGAAAGTTTGGTATTATTATTGTTTTTGTTCGAAAATCTGTTTGGTATTCAAATTTGATTCCTATTTGAGGGTCAATTTCATGTTTGCCATTAAAATATAATTATTTTATATTTTTTTGACACTTATAGAGCCTATTTCAACTTGAGATCATTTTAGTCCTGCCCAAGACCAAAATGATACTCGATTAAAAAAATAACAATAAAAATAAATAAATTTTTATTATATTTTACATAAACTTTAATATAAAAAAATTTAATTTTATTTCATATATTCAATCATTTTTAATAAAACTATTGACTTTATTTTATATCCTTAAAGACTGAAATATTTTGGTCTACGATGTCAAATAAAATTGATCTTTTTATTAAAGATGATTCAATATGTGAAATAAAATAAATTTTTTTATATTAGAGTTGGTGTAGAATGTAATAAAAATTTATTTATATATATTTATTTTTATTTTTATTATTCTTTTTTAATCTACCATCATTTTGATTTTGGGAAGGAACAAAATGATCATGAGGCCAAACAAGCCCTTAAATTTATAATTTTACATATTAATTATAATTATAAAAATCAGTCTTTGTTATATATTTACTGCAATTTTGTGATATGAATTATACATAAATTATATTTTTCATATAAATTTTTATAATAATATATAATATTAATTATTTATGTATTAAATACATAAAATTACTAAATTTTGGTGATATGCATATTATTGCAACTATTAATTAATGTGACACCATTTTAATTACGGGTGACTTTAAGTTAGTTTTAAGCGAGTTAAGTTTAACTTAAAATTGAAATGTACAATTTAAAATTAAGCTCTATTTTTTTAAATTTTGAATCGAGGTTTGCGTTAAATTATGCTTAATTATAAATTATATTTTTCTATATACCTTCCCCCCATCACTAGCGGATTTCATTTCACTATGAATTGAGGTTGGGCATTCAGCTCGATGCGATCTATTTGTCGTGTGAGTAAATTAGAAGAACGGTGTTCAAATCGATTTGGATGGAGTGAGGTGAGATTTTAGAATTCTAAAATTTGCTTTAGGTCAGTTCTATGTGATTGAACGGTTCAATCTACTAGATATTGTACGCTTTAGCTACGAGGAGTTGCACTTGACTTGCAACAACGGGTAGTTTTAGAGCTCAAGACATTGGTTGGGCCCTTGGAGAAAGAACCCAATAATGGGTTGGCTCTCTGCTCGTCTCAATTCAATTCAAGCTTATATTAATTTTGAGCTAACTCAAGCTTTGATCAGACTAACTCAAGCCGTTCAATGAATTAATTTTTTTTAGAAAATAAAATAAAAAATAAGCTGTTTTTATAGAATTTGAAATTAAGTCAACCTAATAAATATCAATACTGCATTTAATATGTAATAAATTAATAAATATATTATTTATATTTTAAAAATAGACTTCTAGCCATCTAATACCTACTCTTAAGAGGCGCAACTTATTTTTTATTTTTTTAAAATATTTAATTCTTTGGATTGCTTGGGTAAGTTCGATTAAGATATCAGTCATCTCGAACTAAAATCAAATGACACGAGCAGAGCTTGAGTCATATCGAGTACGACAAAAATTCGAATTATTCTCATCTCTAGCTATCAATTGATGTGGACGTTGTTGGTTTGGTCAAAGTCAATTTTTGGAGTGAATTGAAGCTTCAAAGATTATTGTTGGCCTAAAGGTTTTCCAAGAGTCGAGAGAAAATTGGGATTAATGAAAATTTTAATTTATTAAAATAACATTAGTATTTATAAAAAAAAATACAATAGCAGAAAAAAAATAATTGAACTGATATTAAAAAATAATCAGAACTTTCACGAAGTAAATTAAGTTTATTTTAATAAATAAATATAGTTTTTTTAAAAAATACTTTTGATAGACTTAGATGAAATTAAATTTAGTAGGGATAATATCAATATATAAAAAGGACAAAAACGCAAGAGAAACAAAATGCATAGTTAATATATAGTGGTTCGGATCCCTACTTAATCTACTTCCCATGCTCCTTAAGTAAGAATTTTACTAAAACACACTGGTCTTTTTTGAGAACTAAAGCTGAACAAATCCAATATAATCTATATAGGTTTTTACAGAAACTAAAATCAAGCAAATCTTTTAACTCTCTACGACTTTTACTGGAATCAAAGTCGAGCAAATCTCCACGTGAAGTTTTATAAGATTAATTCTAATTTCTCACAAATAAGGGTTAAGTGGAGTGGCTAGCCACTTAGGCAAGAAAAAAAAAAAGTACACAAGAAGAATATTACAAAGAGAAGCTCTAATGTATATAGGCCATTATGATGAGAAGGTGTAAGAAGATAGAAACTTGCATGTGAAGATGAAATTAGAGACAAATTCTGAAAATAAAAAATAATCGAATATATTTGCTTTCCTTCATCAATAAAACTAAAAAAATTAGAGAGAAAACTTTAATAATGTAGAGATATAATTGTATGAAAAGAAAAGAGAAAGGTGAGAAAGAAATCTGCAGGAAATAAATCAGTTCAACTTCTTATCACTTTGTAGAGCACTTTCATCTTTTTCAAAAAAATTTATAAGTTTTTCTTAGAGGAGAAGACTTTATGTTTTGAGCTAGAGAAGGAGGGCTGAAAGAGCAGCATTAATTGAATCAGTAAGTATTAAACTAAGAGGGCGTTTGGTTCAGTGTTATCTTGACGTTATGTTATGTTATTCAGAGAAAGCAATTATTCGGTTTAATGATATCTATAAATAATCTTCTATAAGATTATAAAATTATTTGTTAAAAAATAATATTTAGATTATATAACATAACACCAAGATAACAACGAACCAAACGCCCCTAAATAAAATCTACTAAATTACAGCATACCAAAAGTATAAATTATAAATATAAAAGTCATGCCTTTAGCATAGGAAATAGAATTGAATCAATAAGTATTAATTAAATAAATTACAAGCCTGAAAAAAATTATGGGAAGATTCAATATAGTCCTAGATAAGGCAAAGCAAGGTATAACGGCGATGCGATTGGAATAAAATAAAAAAAAGGATAATTACCTACATGCCATACAATTTAATTTTATTTATACCTTACCTATTCATTCTTAGTTAATTACGTTATGCACATTCAAAATATTACAAAATCTTACATACACACATTTGAGTTAAGACTTAATCAAAATCTATTTGAAAAAAAATATTTTGTTAGTAAATCATTAAAATTATATTTTTATTCTTAATGGTACATATTTTTCTCTTCCTCAATACTACACTAAAGCGCTGATTTGTCCTAAAATCAATTTACGTCGCGGATATCTCCTTCCTTTGCCGCCACCTAAACGTAAAGGTTTTAAGATTTTCACTCAAAATATATTCAAATATTCTTAAAATAATATGATGAACGGCTCAGATTTTTTGTAATCTAATTATAGTTAGGTTATTGAAAAATTATGATTACTCATTATAATAAAATTAAGTTAAAATATGTGTATGTAAGATTTAATAATATTTTGAGTGTGCATTGCGTAATTAACTAAGAATAGATGGATAAGGCATAAATAAAACTAAATTATGTGGCATGTAGGTAATTATTCCAATAAAAAAGTAAATAGAAATACTCATAATTTTACTGACACTTGAAAATAAAAATTCATAAAATGAAGCTTATAAAATTACTTTTTTCAGCTCAAGTTTTATGATGTGCTGCTATAAAGTTCAATGGTAAGTGAGTTATCAACAACAACTCATTTTTTATGTTTTAAGAATAGTTCATAAAAATGAAAATAAATTATTTTCTATGAATGATTAGTAGAAATATTTAAATATGAAATAAAATACAAAATAAGTTATTGGAGAAGCTCCCAATGGTCAACTGAAGAGTAAAAATATAGCTAGGCTTGACCTAAGCTAAAATGATATGCGAGGTAATGTAAATTCGGCTCACAAATGGATTAAAAGGGAGTTAGGAAAAAAAATAATTGAGATTATGAGTAAATAAATGAGAATGAATAAGATTAATTAAATAAGAATATGGATGGAAGCAAGAAAAGTGGTTAAGATTAAGAAGCAAATAATTAAGCGAACCACTAAGATAAATAAAATTACTTTAGAGAGAGAATTAAGAAAACTTAAATTCCATTTAAATTAAAAAGTAAGAAAAAAATATTATTAAGATTTTTTGCAAACAAATGTATGTTTTAATAATGATTCTAAAAAAGAAAAACAATAAATACAAAATAAAATTCATTATCTTCTCTTGGACTTGAACGACTTTTCTCAAAAAGAATGATTAATCTGATCACATATTAAGTAAGAGTATCAGTCCATTAATCCTAAAATAATTGTATTCATCAAAATCAATAGAATTTAACATTTACTTTCACGTAAATGTGAAAATTAAGTATGTAAACTTACTTATTTACACTTTACATATTTAAAAAATCATCATCATAATATTTATCATATACAAAATATATGAAATCTCTTATATTTCTTAAATTGGACAACTGATTAATTATTACCCAAGAGAAATTGTGCGAAAATATGTCAAATTTTAGTACTAAATAATAATTTGAATAGAAATTACACTTTGTTCCCACACATCTAGAAGATTTTATTGTCTTATATGCACATAAAATATAGGGTATAATGCATAATAATCTTTGTACTTTTATGATTTTTCAGTGTTAGTTCACCGATTTTGAATTTTAGCATATACGTCTTTAAAGACCTAAGATTTTTACATAATAGTCTATGAAATTTGAATTGTAGTATTTAAGTTTCTAAGATTGATGCTTACTTTTACCTTAGTCCTTTAGTCAGTTCAATTTTTTTTTTTATAACGATAAGTTCAATTTTATTATGGATGCAGAATATTAAGATATAAAAGATCTAAATAGTAATATATAGATTGTCAAACTCAAAAATCTATGTTATATATGATTTAAAATTTATGAACTAATGTGTAAAAATTTTAAGACTAAAACGAATGGTATGATTTAAATTTTATGGATAAGCATGCAATTATAATTTTAAGAACTCAAGGGCCTATACACAATTTGCCCAGAAATATATTACTACATGTAAAAGTAAGTTAAAATATGTAATTTACAAGTTGTAGGAGATCAAAGTTGCAACTTTTGTCACTATCAAAAAAACGTTTTTTATAGTAAAAAACAATTTTTTTAACTATAAAAAACTTTTTTTTACTATATAAAAAAAAAAAAGTGGGAACATTTATAAAGTCTTTAAAAACGAATGATCACTTTATATCGGTAACACAATCCCGGCCGCCAGCGACCGTCGCCGTCCGGCTGGCGGCGCTCAAGCTCAAGGTGCAAACCATGGAGACTCCGACGTTCCTCTTGAACATGCCCAACACGTCGACCCTCCCCACCACCGCCGTCCGGCTCGTCACCCTCAGAATCCCCGCTCGAACCAGAACCGCAGCGCTGTCCGGCAGAACCACCCTATCCGCGGCCACCGACCCCGTCACGTTCATCTTCACCGTCTCCCTCGCCGGCACCCTCACCCCTGGGCCCATCCACGAACCCACCTCCTTCCCCTCCAAGGTGAACTTCGTCAAGCTCTCGCCGAAACGCAGAGCCCCGGCGTTCCGGTTTCGGACAGAAATATCGGCCACCATCGTGGCTTTCGCCGACAGTGGTCTCAGCGGAGTTCCGTCGCCGGAAATCCCGAGGCGGTGGACGTAAACGGCGTTCATGGAGAGGGTTGGGTGGTGCACGAGGAAGACGGTGAAGGAGAGAATTATGGCAACGACGCCGAGGAAGAGGAGGACGGCTGCGCAGAGGCCGCAAAGCAGGAGGCAGCGGCGAATTCTCCGGGGGAAGGCGGCGGAAGAATAATCTTCGATGGCGATGAGATCATGGATGTCGCCGGCCTCCTCTTCGGCACCACCACGGCCGCCGGATCTTGGGAGAGGGCGTAGCGCGGAGATGGGGTGCTCGAACTTCTCCATGGTGGAGGAGGATGGCGCTGAATGCCCGGTTTACTGATTTACGTACGACAATTTTGGGAAATTGTATTCATATCCAAACAAACTCCTTATTTACATATTTATACATGAATCCCACTGTTTAGTAAAGTTACAATTCGGTAGCTCTAATTTGGCCGTATGTACACTTTCCTCATTATGATAGAGGACCAAGATACTTAATTGGGACAATTACTTATATATAAAAAAACATTAAATATTACACATATAACCCTCTTCATAATTTTTTTTAACAAAATAAAATTTAAATAATGAACTGATATATATTTAAATAAAAATATAATATTTAAAATTTCATATGATATATATGATATATATGTAAATGCTTTTATACATTTACATAATTATGTGGATCACCTTGCATAATTTATAGATGGTGAAGGCCGTGTTGCACACGAGGGCAAATTGTAGAATCCTGTTGCTATTTATTATAATAAATTTTAAGAAAGTTTACCTATAGGACATAAAATTTTACGAAAATTTTATATTTCATTTAAATTCTTCAAAAATAATATATTTCGGACTGAATTCTAAAATTATACCCTCTTTTCAGCTCCATTTCATTTATTTTTAATTATATTATACATAATATATCTTGATTTAGCCTAGTGAGATGTAAATCTTTAAAATTTATATTTACTGTAATAAAGCTGAAAACATTATGCAAATCTGAGAAAGTCTTTGTGAAACGGATAATAATATAAGAAATTGAGTGTAATATATATAATTTTTGAAGTATTTTGATGAAACTAGGGGTGGCTTGAAGTCGATTTCAAGTGAGCTAGGCTTATCTCAAAATTAAAATTTTTGATTTTGAGTTCAATTTGATTCGAGCTTACTAAATTTTTTTCCCATTTTGAGTCGATTTTCAAGTTGAATTAAGCTTAATTATAAGTTATATTTTTCTATAAAAAGCTACATTATATGTATTAAAATTATTAAAATGTAATATTATAAATTTATTTTTAAATTTTGTGCAGATATTTTTAATATATTATATTATATTTATACGTAGAAATATCTTAATTTTACTTTAAAAAATTCTAAATATTTATATTTATATATATATATATATTGAGTCGGTTACAAATTAAATCGATTTTATTTTGAGCAAACTAACTTTAAGTTAGAAGAAAATCGAGCCGATTAAAATCGAGTTTTGAGCGAATTTTGATTTTTACGTAAAATTGCTCCCCCTAAATGAAACATATAATTTTGATAAAATTTCTCTGTCCTGTCTCAAAGAAGAGTACGTAACGTGCGGCAATGCAAATTCATAAAATGGAGATTCGATCCGCTAAATAGATAAATGAAGTGGATCATATTCCCAGTTAATAGAATAGTCGGATCAAAACTTATATCAAGTCAAATCTGACTCGAGCCATTGACAGACCTATAATTGTTGTTTGACGTGATAGATGCGAAAATCAATCTTATTAAAGAGAGCAAATAGTCGAAAACTTCTACCGTGCATATATCCGTTCTCGAAATATCATTGATGACGGCTCAGAAATCAAATAATGTTGAATTAGTGCCATCAAAAATTAATCTTTGATAGGTTTTTTAATTGCCTTCATTTTTATCACATGTAAAGCTGAGATTCAACAAAGGACAAGTAATATTGCTCATGATTTTAAATTATTTTTATCACACCTATTTTTAATATAATTTTTTTTTATTTAACATTCTATATTTTTTTTTATAAAATCATCCAATCTAATTTTTAACAAACTAATTAACTTTATTTCTTATTAAATGTATGATTATAAAAAAATTTAAAAATAATATTGTCACACCTATTTTTAATATAAAAATTTATTTTATTTAATATTCTATACATTTTTTTTTTAATTTATACTATATAATTTTTCACACAACTAATTAATTTTATTTTATATTATATACATATTTCAAGACAAATTTATAATTTTATAATATGATGAAATTGATTTATTTAACAAATATGACATATATTTAAATTCTAGAATTAATACATTTATCATATTTTGATTTGATTACATTGTATTAACAAATAGTAAAATTATATATCAGGTAAATATCATCTTACATCTTTAAGGTTGAGTCCCTATTACATCTTTAAGGCTTAACAATAATTTCATGCATATCAACTTATTTGAGTTCTTTTTTGACGGGTTCTCAAGATATGTAATATTTTTCGTACGTGTTTCTAAAGTCATATTCCTATTTTACGTCAGTCCGTAAATTTAATAAGGACTTTACTTTGTGGACCCATACATGAAATAGGAATGCAACGTCAAGACGGCAAATAGTACACGAATATTTATAGATACATTTTTTTTAGTTCCATAAACAACTACAAGATAAATAATATCATATGTCAGGACTTTTTAATCAGCATTAAAAATATATTCCATGTGTAGTCAAAGTGGAAGTCATGATCATGATATGGATATAATTGTTTGTTACTTTCATCTAGAGGTATCTTTAATTACTTCTAGATGATGCTGTTAATTTGTTGTTCAAAATGTAAATGTTGTTGCTCAACTGCGAGTCGATTTGAATTTCTCGAAATAAAATTCATTCAATTAAAGATCGATTTAATTTATACATATGTATATGTATACCAAATTTTTAAGAATATATAATGTGTTCTATATGCATTTATATGTTATGAACAATATTTGTGAAAGAGGTTATGCATAGACATAATGCATATATTTCAGTTACTAATGTTGTAGTATGTAATTGATTGTATCGTTAAAATTGATCTTTTGATTTTTGCTCGTTATATAAATTTAATAATTTTAGAATTTAAAGATTTTCATCTCAGTAGATCAAAAACTGAATATATGGAGTGCATATTTAGTCAAAAAAGAAACACTTATATTAGTGATGTGATAATTGATGATCAAATTATTAAGAAAAGTGAGCGCTTTAGATATCTTGGATCAACATATAAAATAATGGTGAAATAAATAATGACGTTATTAGCAGGATTCAAGCAGTATGGGTAAAATGGAAAAATACTTTTGGTATAGTATGCGATAGAAAAATTCTATTCAGATTTAAGGGTAAAGTTTATAAAACTGTAGTAAAACCAACAATGATACATGATGCTAAATGTTAGCCTGCAAAGAGAAAATATACAAATAAAATAAATATTGTAGAAATAAGGATGCTAAGATAGATGTGTAGATATATACGAAAGAATAAAATAAAAAATAAGTATATCCGAAAGAAAATTGGTGTTATACCAATTGAGGATAAACTTAGAGAAAGTCGGCTTAGATGGTTTGGACATATAAATTGTTGGCCAATTGAAACTCCAGTTAGAAAAATCGAGTTATTGAATCTTGCTCCTGCACAAAAATGAAGCGAAAAATTAAAGAAGATATGATAGAAAACTATAATGAGTGATCTTAGTTACTTTGATTTAGACAAGAATTTGTTAATTGATAGAACACAATGAAAACAAAGGATTTATTTAGCTAACCCCACTAAGTGAGATTAAGGCTTGGTTGTTGTTGTTGTTGTTGTATCAAAGCTAGTCACTACTGAGTGGTGCGATATTTGTAAAGATCTGATTATAATATATAGGATTTAAATCTCACGCGAATGTGGGATTTTGAAGTAAAGTTTATATAGAATTTGAGCTCTCTAACTTCACTGGCTAACGTTTGATGTGTGATTTCTCTTAACATTTCTACCAAGTCAACTGCTGATCACTGCACCCAATACAAACTCCACATTACTACTGACTCTGTTTGGTAACTGACTAAAAAAATAATTTATTTTGGCTGACCAAAATCTTAAATTTATTTTTAAAAAAATTTTAAAAATTATTTTATATCTCATCCTACGCAAATTTCAACATTAAACAATAACTTTATTTCATATCCAACACAATTTTTAATATAACTAACTCACTTTATTTCACATCATACGTATTTTTTTAAAAAATTTCACAAAAAATTTTCAAATCATCTTTTTTCCTCCGACTAAATTTGAGTTGACATAAACCTAAATTAAATTAGCTCAAAATTAAATGAATTAAAAACTAAAATATTATTCATACATATAAATATAACTATCCTTAATATATTAATCGTTGTGCTATAGTTTAATGAATATTTATATTAAAATATACTCCATAATTTTTGTTAAAATCATATTTACTATAAATTAACATTTTTATTTTTATTTCTGGCAATTAGATTGAAATGAATACCATGACGTAAGCAAATTAAATGTTTAAATATATTTATATCTAAGCTTTTGTTGAAAATTTAAAAAATTAATTAAAAATCAGACCAATTTTAGCTTAAATCAAATTTAAATCTTGAACAAATAAACCAAACCCAACTCAAAATTAAGAACACTCAAATTAAGAACAGATCAAACCCCTTCCATTCAAATTTGAAATCAAATCAGAATCAAATAAAAATTTTAAATTCAATCTTGAACGGAGCTCAGAATACCTGAACATTGGATCATTAACCCCTCTAATTAGCATCTGTTTTATTTGCTCTAAAGCAATATTATAATAACCGAAAATAATTAAGAACTAAATTACTATTCAATTCATGATCGAACCAAACAGACCATTCAACAAACCCGATTGAGACAGCATATCCCTATTTTTAAAAATTTAATCATTTATTCCAAAACCATCTAAGGTGGACCTCGATTCAGATTTAGCTGGAATTAGATCAAGTCGAGGCCTGGTCGAATCAGGACACAAAAAAAATGTACATGTTCATCCTTTTTTCATACATAAAACTTATGTTTCGAAACTAGAAATAAAAGATTATATCAACAATTCTTGTAAAAAAAAAAAAAATCTAGTAAATAACCTAAAACCTTGAAGACTTTACTTACTGTTTAGTATAACACTGTAGAAACAGATTTTATATGCATATATATACATGTTCATTGAGTGAAACAGCGAGTAATTATTGAATTCAACTGATCGAATATTTGGCTGCCCAATTGCAGCCTGACATGCACGAATGAAGCCCACCGTGTACGTGTTAGATTGCGATTGGGCGCCGAACAATCAGACAGGACAAATTAAAATAAAATTCCCAAATAGACAAACATGAGTTTCATAATTCTACGTAATGTGCAGGAAAGCAACCACATCATGTAATATTATTTTACAAGAATATTTCGGATTGAATAAAACATACTACAATTAATGGAAAATTTTTGGAGCCTTCTTTTTGTATAAATTTGGTAAAGTATTTAAATAATATTACAAAAATTGACTACCTTGAAATAAATCAAAAAAATTAAGAGAATTCGAAATAAGGGAGATAAAGTTTGAATTTCATGGGTCACTTTTCTCGAGTTAAGGCTAGGAGAAAATGCTCTAAAGGAGTAACCCAAATACTTAGCTTTTAAATCCCAAGCTTGCCTCCGCCAAAGAAATAGAAATCTCTCTAATCAAAATGGTAGTTGCTGGCCTGAGATCATCTGGTTCTGGGTATGCGATCTCAACTTCAGGTACCCGGAATAGGTGACGTTCACCATCCACCGAAAAGTGCATGAAATTATGAACCAACTTGTAATGAATTCCATGGAGGAGAATTTGAAGACCACAATTTTAATGTTATATTAGTTTCAAGTTTCTAAATTTTGACAATAATTAATATTTTAATCCACAATATAATAACAAAACACTGGGGCTTGAGAGCAATTGAAGCACGACTGAAGTGAGGGTTCTATTCGTGTCAGGAACTCCATGTTGGTGCTACAAAAAATACTTAGTGGGAGCCGAGTAGGCTGAGAAAAGTCTTGTTAAAATCATCAGCTTTCCGCCTCACTATATAGGTCGTTGCCTGGTTCGAAGCAAATAAATAAAAATAACTACATAACATAAACATCTAGATAATAATGATATTTAAACAACACTAATAAATAGATTGCATTGAACTAAATGCTTCTTTAATTTTATCGATTAAGTCCTAGCTGATTAATAACTGAATAATACAGTCACACTACTATAAAAAAAAAATTAAGTCTTATGACATTTTCGAAATCAATGATGCTACAAATCAAGCAGAAACAAAAAGCTGCATGTGGGGCAAGCAAATGAAAGGACTCATATCTTACCAAAGTTGATTGCCACTGCTGCACAACCACTAAGAAGTACATCGAAAATCTTAAACTCAGGTGTGGTGTTGTGCGAGGATGCGAGCAGGAGGAGTTCACTTGAGGTTGAGCGGGATGACAAGGGCCACTCAAGCGTGTGTGGCAGCATGACAACTCGAGGGAAGTTGCAAACGATGAAAGCGCAACATAGCGTCAAGGAAAAGAGAATGGAGGGGGGGGGGGGGGGGTGTGGTGAGTTTTCCTTTTATAACTCAAGAAAATTAGGATTTGAATTTCATTTCATCAACCGAATACTGTAATAACAAGGGAGACCTTTCTGTAAGCCTCATTGCATTTAAATTTGAAAATATAAAATAGAATAGAACTATGAAATACCAAATATTTATAAACCAAATTTTAAAAAAAAATGGCAAATAAAAGAATACCTGCATTAAATCTTTGAGGTCCTCAAACAACCTTAAGTTCTTCAACCTTCAAAAGTATGCTAAATTCAAAACATTAATTAGTATCAAGCAAATCTAAAATCTTACAATGAAATCCAGTTAGTCTAAAACATCTCCAATGATCCCCCATTCACCAAATCTATGCAGTCCATCTCATCTCGATTGTTGATCGAAGAAAGAACCTGCATGGAGCGAAAGTGCCCTATCCACACCACATGCTTGTGTAATGCCCACATGCTAGGCCATTTTTCATGCATTCCTTTGGCTTGAATCCCCTTAAATATCTCCCTTGTCTTATCTAATATAGGTGTCGCACACCCCACCCTCTCTTAGATACAATCATTTTTAATGTCATCGGCTATATTGTGAATTAATCCATCAAAACGACCACATCTACTTATACTAATATCATGGATATTAACACTTCCACTCACTTCCAAAAAGCAACCTTTATAGTAAAACAAAATATAGAAGCCGGATAGCTCAACTCAATAAATGACGAGATTTAATATGGGAAGTTCAGAGATTCTCTATATCAAATTCTTCTATGAAACTCGTTCTAAAAAAAAAAAAAAATCTAAAGTTCAGCTCTCCAGAATGCAGATAATATTAAAAAAATAAAACACACCTACACAGCATATATGATAATTTTAAATATTTAGGAGATTTAAAAAGGTATTCAGATTTACCTCAGAAATATTAGGGAATCAACCAAATCATGATGGCTCAAATCTGCTTTGATGACATTATCGCCTTCTCAATGCCGATAGTTGTTGATATGCTTTACTCAACTCTGTCATGGAAACAAGACAATCAATACAATGTGTGAAAGATGAGATAGATATTTAATCACAGCATGATTACAAAGTTAAGTTACCCCGTACATTAAAGACGGCTGTGAGCAATGGCAAGACTCATGCCAGCCATCACATCCAAGGGTAAATTTTTAGATAAGCATACTTTATTTTACAAAATAATCATAATTTGTACATAATTTCAGACAAATTCATGTTTAGTTCAAGACCATATAAGTCGTATCTCATATTTTTCTAAGCCTAGTTTGTGAAGTACGACTTATGTCGACTTGGGCCAAACAAAAATTGTGAAATTATAAAAAAATAAAGAATATTTTGCAAAATAATTACACAACATAATCATTTTAAAAATATCTGCATATCCAAGGTGAAAGATAAGAGCCCTCGTCACCAACAAAAGTCAGGATATACATAAATTCTGTCAGGAGAAGTTAATTCAATAATCAACTTGAACTTGCAACTTGCGGAATCTCATGCAGTTGATAACCATACGTGACAGTAGTTTGCTGCTACATCCGGCTGAATGTTAGGAAAATGTACAATCGCTTACAACCTCCTGCTCCTTCCCCGAATCCAATCACGGATTGATGAACCCTCGAAAGCAACAGCAAGCATTGGAGGAGGTTTCCTCTGCTGGTTTTGATAGACCTTATCTGCATGGGAGGGAAATGGAGGCAACCTCGAGTTGAGACCCTCATCTAATTTACTAAGAGGTGAAGTAGCTCCAGAGGCAACTGAAGACCATCTAACAGAATCCCGGTCGCTTCTTACAGCTCCAAGGTGGTGTTTTGAGAACGGTAAGCCTGCCTTTTTAATCGAATTACTGCATGCCACAGTTGTAAATGACTGGTGAGGTTTATCTATGGAGGGCAATAACTTGCGAGCTTTCATCGTCTTCATTGAAGGTGGCTTTGGCCATCTTATCCTATCAGTGGAACTCTTTGCATCCTGCATGGGATCAGGGCAGCATGCTATCTCACACAGAATATCAGCAGCCAACACTTGCTCAGTGGAATGGACTGCATCATAGAAAGTTCAAAGGAATCATGTCAGCTAAATTCAGTTGATGATTCTCTGTGGAGACTTCTCTAAAAATCTAAAAAAATGAAGCTATACATTCAAGAATTCCATAATAAAAGCCAAGTATGTTTTGTAACAACATATAAATCTATACTACACTGATAAAATTGTAAAAAACTCAAAAAATTCATGAGAATAAGTTAACCTACATTAGCGTAAGAAATTTTAGCATTAAAGCACATAATTATTAAAAACAATTAGTTTTAAAATCTTTGATACATTCAACATTAATGAAGATTTATATTTGTATTATCAAGGAAGGTTGCTTGCATAATTATAGACAGATAAATTGATAGTAGACAAGTAAAGATCCAGATGGAATTTTATACAAAAAGAAGGCTCCAAAAACCTTAAGGTATCATCATAAAATCTTATATTGAAAAAAAGGCTACAAAAAGGATCATTTGTATTTGCTTAATACGTTTCTCATTCGACACCAGCCTCATAGCAATAGACATTCCTATTATCATACAAGCCTCGACTCACAATACATCATTCTACTAGCTACCCCCGTTTGATTGTCGCTCACAAACATAATCAGAAGCTCAAAGTCCTGTGATGACTATACAACATGCCCACTTCCTTACATTGTTAAAGATCAAACCTGACAATGACAAATTGTTACTGTTCGCTTGAGTACATTTCGCGAATAGCAACCCTTATGAAAAAATGATTCGAGTCAAACTCTTGTTTGAAATCATATGAAAATACTTGCCATGCTAAAAACCTAAAAGATCGTGATGGTCAATCGTACGACCATACTCATCCTTGGTCAAAATTGCATAAATGCAAATGAAGCAACGATTGATGAAAATTTCAATCATGCTTGATAATTTTATAAGGCGGCCATACAAAAACCAAAAGATATAATGATTTCTTCCTAAAGCCTAATTAATTCGGCCGAGTTGCCCCAGAGCTTCTTGGCAGCTTCTTCAAGGAGCTTGCCTAGTCTTCCTCTGTGAGATCAACATCTAGAATCAAGGACAGACCTTGAGAGAGAAGTCCTTCCTCTATGATCATCTCATCCAAATACAGAAATGAGGTTAAGCAACCCTAACCATGTCCTATCTCGTGTCACTGACCTATCTTTCACTACTTGCATAAGCAAGAGAACCTGAAGCTTAGCATCCTCATGCTCGAAATCAAGCACTTGTTCTCCTGCTCGATGAAATGCTTGCCAGTAGTCCAAACTAAACCAACAGGTCATTATTAAGCCTTTTTAGTTAGTTCAACTAGCCTTGAAGTTTTTCAATAACTTTGGAGCAATACTCATGGTCTGTCACTAGCGACTTAGTCTTAAAGCCGAAGTAAACGTAAATCTCTTTCAACTCTTCACACCACTTTTCATAGGCAACAAGCTCACCCTAAATGTGAACCTCATTCCATGAAGTCTCAGTTTTAAACTTGTCAAACTCATGGTAGATAGCCTCGATGGACAACATCACCTTGGCTCCTTCTATTTGCACCAACTTGGACTCATTTTCGGCTTTGGCCTTCCTTAGGCCCTCAATCTCCTGGTTGAAATCCTAGAAATATCAATAGACTTGCCCCATATTGACATTAGACTACACAATGTCATGATTGATAACTTGTACACCACCTTGAACAAAGAGTAGGAGTGTAGGATTGAAGCATACTTGCAAGTTTTGAGCCATAACTCGGCTCAAAAGCTTAAGAGCACCGACATTGCCTTGGTATCTCTCATAACCTTGGTAGCATAAAAATCACCTAGTATTGCAGCCACGTTAGGATGAAAGTACTCATTGGCATTCTCGTGTTAACCAATGACCAAATTACATCGACACTTCTTGAGAGTGCACTCAATGCTGACGTTGGTCAATTCCATCACCAACACATTTGCATTGTTGATGACTTCTCTTTTCCCCTGAAGAAAGTGCCAACGTCCCTCTAAACAACTACTCAGAAGCTGGCAACAAAGTAGGAAGTGTCAATCTCTTCCTCGAGCGAAGAGACATTCCTTGAAGGGGAACCAAAGGCATTGATCATCAAAAAAATTACCAAGATTGGGTCCAAGTTGGTTAACTTTCTTTTGCTACAAGCAACTAATGTCTTGGTCTTCCTAATTTGGTTCTAGCTAAGAACCCAAGTAAGAGATAATCAAGTAACAAGCTCAATTAATTTTAATCAACAAGTTGAGAGAAGCAAACTTACCAGCCTCATGCTGCAGCTCAAAATTGACAAAATTCAAGTACTCAGACGCATTTCTTGCCTCCTCCATCAACCTAACAACCATGGAATATGGAGGACGATCTTTGTTTAAAGTTACCTCCTATAACTAGTCTAGATTGATGGCAACCAAAAGATCCTTATCATGATTCAACCTTGTTACATAAAAGAATTCCCATTATTCATGGTTACCAGCCATGGTGTAGAGGCAAACTTCTTTATGACCCTCTCAAAACATCATAAATCCAAGGAGATCGTTTGATGCAGAAATCATGAAAATGATGTGAAATAGATATTAATTGTCCACTCAATGCCTTTGTCCTCTAGAATCTTGATAAAGGCGCTGGCACAATCACGTGATGAGGGAAAATATTCATGAATTCGTCCTAAAATGAAAGATAAGTCCCAATTGGAGGTGCAAGTTGTGATGTAGAAGGACAACACAAGTCGTTTGGTTGGACAACACAATGTGACAATGTCAGGTTCTTGAACAATGTTATTGCTTTGTCATGCTTATTTGACATGGTTCAACCCTTTGTATACTTAGTGGACTTGAACATATCACACGCCTTGTTGGCACCCATTACGGTAAATACCACTCAAACTCGAGGAATTTTTACAATCAATAAAGGTGAATACCAAAAAGCCCCGGTGAAATTTATATTAAAGATCTTTGACACGCAGAGCGATCTCATGACTCATGGAGGCTTCATCCCAAGGAATGATAGCAGATTATGCAACAAATGAGAAGCCCAACTGTCCAATCAAGGCCATCGTCATTGGTGAACTATCATCACTCGAAGACATTCTTTGTTCGACTCTATCAAGGTACTGGCATTTTCCAAATGAAATATAAGAGAAATTGTAGAAGACAATACTTCATTATAGACAAATGTACACAAATTCCCATCATAAAACACATGTATGGACTGTAAGATGTAGTCCTCCAAATCGACATACTCATTTACGTTTGGCTCTGGGACGTGCAATACTTCCATCAAATTAGCAGCCTTCAAATCCGTTGTGGTAGGGATATTTGATAGCTTGAGTACATGTCATTCAATGT
Organism: Apostasia ramifera; assembly: GCA_019297695.1. Lineage (NCBI taxonomy): Eukaryota > Viridiplantae > Streptophyta > Magnoliopsida > Asparagales > Orchidaceae > Apostasia > Apostasia ramifera. Next base: position 98,462 of record JAEMOT010003730.1, on the reverse strand, counting down.
TTGCTCAATCAATTAAATATTCAAATCCAAGTTGATCTTGGCTGATTGAAATTGTTCGAAACTCACTCAAAACTTAATCAAATTTTGACTCCCATCGAACTTGATTTGAGTCTTTTCAAGTCTTTTCGAGTCGAGTTTTGGGTTACATAAAAACTCGAATCATATTCTAACTCGAGCTCGACTCGCTTGAAATGGCATTCGAGTTGACTCGAAATAAATATATATACTATATAAATAGTGCCATATATAATAGAAACATTGAGTGGGTGTGGTGATTAGATTATTTTGTTTCATCTAAAACAACTTTTGTTCGATTCTTACTATGAGCATGATTATATTTGCCATTTCGTTTGATTCATAAATAAATATAAAACATAAAATAAAATAAAATTAAAGTTAAAATTTATTAATAATATAAGTTAAAATAAAATTTCATTTTTAGTCAACTTGAAATGAACTTCGAGTCAATTTGAGCCCAATTCATTTTGAGTTGACTCAACTTGAATTCGATTCAATTCAATTCGAATCTGAGTCAAGTTCCAGTTGAGTTAAAAAATTCAGGTAAATTTCAAGTTGACCCAAACTCGCTCAAACTCCACTCATTATTAACAACCCCATTCAAGAACAATCATATCAAACTGATTTTATTTTATTATATTTGATATTTTATTTTCTACACTAATCTTCTTGTTTTCAAATTATAATGTGATGAGGTTTCTATATAAAAGGGCTACTTACTATTATAATAAACATATAATAATGAATGAAATTTCATGTTTTAGTGCAAACTTAGACTCAAGTTAAGAAATTGATATCCTAATGAAGGGAATGATAAAGACAGCCTTAAGTGAGAATCTTTTAAAACCTAGTTATCTTTGATTGAATTAAAAAAAAGGTTTTCGAAAACTCTAGCCACCACCGTCGCTTTTCCCTACCATTAGCCTTCGTTGGGCCATCGCCATCCATCTCATAACAAGAATCCTCTTCCGTGTCCTTTGACTATATTGTGGCCCTTCAATGCCACTGCCACTACTTCTCTCGAGGCCAACCTTGTGTCTCGTTACCAGCCAATGCTCTCTTGTATTGTGCCTCTGTGTGCCAATATGACTCTATGCGGCTCCGTTGCACTTGGTGCCCTACTATTCGATTCCTATTACACATGTTGTGTGCATCCCATTCGTGGAAAAGACATTCCTTGGCGGGGAATTGATACAGGTGAGGAAGTAGAGACCTATATGTAATTAAACTTGATTAGCTCTGATACCAAATGTGATGCGGGTATGACGTGTGGGCGGTCGTGCAATGTACGTAAAGTGCTTATCTTATATATGGATGCAATTTGATCTCCTTACAGAATTCAGAGAAAACTAACTCGTGTTTGATAAAATCAAGTAAAGTTAATTTTGCAATTAATTTGATGAGTTTTGTAGTGATAATGCTATAGTAAATTACATACACAAGAATACTGCATGCATGAAAATAAAATTCCCGCAAGAGTTTGAAGAATGCAGAAAACTTGCACGATAGGATCTACTGAGCGAATGTAATTGATTTAATAAAGTAACAAAAGAATGATACTATAAACAACATAAAAAGGTATAATACAAAACTATGATGAGTAAAATGAGAATATGTAGGTTATTCATATAGTCACAATTAAAAAAGAAGATAAGAAACATAAAATGGAAACAATAAGCTTGGTGCAAGAAACACAATAAAAACAGATGATCAATCACAAATAGAATCAAATAAAGTGTAGAAAATGTTACAAAGAAGCAGGGCGGTGAAGAGTTGGCGGTCAATCCTTCGACCGTTTCCCGAAGCTAGGATGCCTCAAATCCTTCTTTGGCGTTGAGGTGCTATTAGAAGCGTTCTTCATAGTGGCAGGAGCTCAACGCTCAAAAATCACTGAAATTAGACTTCTGAAACTCTCAAAATTGCCTCATAAAGTTTCATTTATAAAGAGGGGGGGAGGAGGGTGCTAGCAGTCAACCTCATCGGTCAATCGGCAGGATTTCCGACGCAAAATAGCGACAAGCCGTGGGAATGGCCGAGAGGGCCCAGTCCACGGGGTGCGAGTCTCGCATCTGCTCGGCCGCGATCGTGTGCGTGGTCGTGACGCCGCGAGCTTGCTCAGGTCGGCGTGGGTCAGTCAACGAGCCTGCCCTTATATTTTTTTTATTTTTTTCTCATTCTCTTTTTTTCATTTTCATTCCTCTCTTTTCTTTTAATTTTTTTTTCTTTTTTTCATACAAAACAAGATAATTTTATATGAAAAATACATAAAAACAATGTGTCTTGTGCAGGATTTCTCAATCATACTTGTGTTTTTGGTAGCGAGTGCAATATCAAGGATGCCCTGCATCAGGCATCAAAGTCATCGATCACCTAAAACTTGCCTAAGATTGAGTCTAAACTAGTAAACTTTCTTTGAAACAAGCAGCTAATGTCTGTCTTCCATAATTTAGTTCCAAGCTCTGAACCTATGTAAGAGATAATTAACGTGCTTAAATAATTTCAATCAACAAGATAAGAGAAGCAAACTTACTAGCCTCATTACGCAGGTCAAAATAGACAAAATTTAGGTACTTTCACATCTATTGCCTCCTCCATCAACTTGACCATCACGGAATATAGAGGACAATCTTTGTCTAAAGTTGCCTCCACCAACTAGTTTGGACTGATGGCAAGCAGATGATCCTTATCATAATTCATCCTTGTTACATAAAAGAACTCCTACCATTCAATCTCTTACCCGAACGAAGAGACATTCCTTGGAGGGGAAACTTCAATCTACTTTAATAAATTCCCATTTATCAAACGACCTAATTTAATCGTAATTGTGGAGTATTTTAATTTGTGGGATTAAAAGAAATTATTTATCATAGAATTATATTTTGGAGAATACTATGCACTTTAATTTTAAGGATTTGTTAATTAAATATTACTGATTTTAAAATTAAAATAAATCTTTTGTATATCCCGCATTACTTTGTGGCCAGGATCTCCTTCTCAACCAAAAGACAACTTAGTGAACTCCCCAATTGAAATTGCTTCCACAAAGTAGCCGAGCTTGAGCTTCAACTTCTGCTCAAACAGTAATGAAGTTCTCTCTTTGCGCTATTGGAGCAATTGACCAACTTCCACCTCTAGTTCGTGAACTTGTTCAACATGTAGGGTAAGGTGGTTCTCCTCTAATGCAACAATATGCTGGAGAGATCCACCTCCTTAGCTGCCAACTGCTCAGATAACTGGTTATTCTTAGCGTTCTTAGTTTTGAGATCCTTCTCCATCCTCGTGCTAGCCATCTCTCCACTTTCAACAATAATGGTTGCAAATCACACTCCCAAAATGATCCCAGAACAACGCCTCCAACATCCTGAGCAGCATGGCTCCAGTAGACATTACCTTGAAACAAGTAACAAAGCTATTCCAAATCTCTATAGAAGTGTTTAGAAACACTATTACCTATGCAATATTAGCATTTTGCATCCATGATCGTAGTTGCTAAGTTTCAGAATTCATTGGCAACTGATGAGAGTGCTAAAGACATGAACCATTAACATGGCAATTTCCTTAGCAAGGACTCCGCATTATATACTTCATGGGAACCTTCAACTTCACTTCCATTCCTTCCTCAGTAATCTTTAGCTCATTGTGTATCTTCTTAGGCCCTCAATGAAGCTCGAACAATATATTCATTTGCAAATTTCTACATTTGCAACATTTCCTCTAGACTCAAAGGGCAGATAACATTTGTTCCTCAGAACATGAAGTGTTTGGCATGCAACTGCTCCTCAGACAACCCCAGAGGTGCAACCAAATTTATAATTTCTTCAGGCAAACCCTCATAGTTTGTCACCAACTCGAGGCACCCCTCGACGGAGTACAACCTCATACCCTAACTCGAGTTGTCTCTAGGTGTTCCATAGAATGGACACACCATACCTATGTACCACCACTGTTACCTCATGGCCATCCATTAGTTGTCATCTTCCTCCAGTATCTATAGGCTGGCTTCCTCGAAAAACTCTTGGGCCTTGAACCTTTTCCCCATTCGGACTAACCTCTTCCCTCTTCCATGACTGAGTCGAGGTGCATTTAAAATCATGTCCATTAAATTGAAGTAGAGTTATTGTTCCTTATATATTATATTTCATCTAATGTTATTAAAAATTTGGAACAAGGGGATAAATGGATAATCTAAGAATAAGTTTAAAGCTGCAAAGTAAAGGTCAAAAACCTCATGAAGATCAAGCCACAAAATTCAACTCATGAATTTTCACTTGTATCAAGCCAACCTAAAAATTGTCGTCAACATAAACAGGTCATTCTCCTTGTATCATTTCCTCAAATACATCAATCATAACATTTAATTCCGTCAATTCCAGAATGCAACTTTCCATAACTACACAGAACAAATTACAAAGATAAATTAAAACGGCAGTCAATTGAGCACCAAAAATGTACATGAATGTGTGTTGTTGCTTGCCATGTAAGCCTTTGACAACAGGATAAACTATTCCTTGCTAATACCTTACGCATATTTAAACCATTACAACTGTCAATTATAATGGAAGGAATTGACCAACAACCATCAGGCAAACCAAAGCCATATGCATCGGATAACCATCTTTTTATCCATCAAATTTAAGGATATCACCATCTTTTATCCATCAAATTTAAGGAAATTACATGCAATGTAAATAGTATGATCGATTTTTTTACGTTATGCTACATTAAGTGAATCTTGATGGGAGAGGGGTATGCTCCTTCTCGTAAATTTCTACAACATCTTCAAAGAAAATGTTAGTTGAATTTTATAATTTTTGTATTGTGTTTTAGTTTAATGCTAAAACAATATCATGTTTCGAAAATTAAGAAAATTACATATATAGAGCTCAAACCTACTTCAATTACATATTTAGATCCCCAATCTTTCAAACATTATCAAATTATCCCCTTTGCTATTGTAACTTAGCAGCTTTCGACTTGAGTTCAACTTAAGGTTATAGTGGACGTGCACGGAAACTAGTGCCTTGTCGGCCCCTTTAGCCTCCTTTACTGGTGATGCAGCGCGGGGATCAATTTAAGGCGATCCTAACGCTACCAATATTAAGTTAGCGCCTAAGTTACTAATTATATATATTTTCAGATGCAATAGAGAGGGGATTAAACTAAGCTTTCCAAAATTATATTAAATATAAATATCCGCATAATCATATAAGTGTCATGAAATAAATACGATAATTAAAGTTCTAGTCAAATAAATCTAGGAAACTTAAGTAATAAGATATATAGGCTATCAAACTTAAAGAAATTTAACATATAAGCATTTCAAGTTGAAATTCCTGCACATGATAATTTTAACCTAATCAATTAACATATAAACCTTCATCAACATGATATGAATCTGTTTAAAACAGGAAATTAATATAGAGTTAAACAGTAAATTTAATTCTCAAAACCAATCACGGAAGATTCATATTCACCATGGCTTGCTGTGAAGGGAATGGCAGGATCGAGGCATTGCAGAAACAAACAGAATAACTGAAAATACTGAGAACACACATGAAAGAGAAATTTTATACTAACAGCATCATGAAAGGGAAAATAGGAAATAAGGAAAACAGGAAATAGGGGAAACAGAAAACAGGGGAAACAGAAGCAGGATTCAGAAAATCAAGAAACACCATAAGTAAACCAAGGGAAAATTGGATCTCGAAGTCGAAGCCTCAGCCCCCTGCCGTAGCCTCAGACGAACCCGAATCGTCCCCGAAACGAAGCCGCAGCCACCTGCTCGGCTCGATCAATGGAAGAACGCCGAACGCAACCGCCTGCTGTTGTGCCGACGACAAAATCCGTGACCACCTGTCCGGATCTCTGAATTGTCCCTGAAACGAAGCCACAGCCACGTGCTCGGTTCCGATCAGTAGAGAAAACGCCGAACGCGGCTGCCTGCTGCCTTGCCGGCGACAAAATCCGTGACCACCTATTTGGATCTCCTCAACCTCTGCTCTGAAGGTAGAATCGCTCACAAAAAATCCAAATGCCCCTTCATAGTTCTCCATCGGCTGCTTTATAGGAGAGGAAGAATTAGGACGGAACCACCCGTATGCTATGAAGCACCGATACTTCGTGGAGCCTAACGTATCCGTATCGTATCCGTATCGGATACCGATACTCCCCGATACTCCACCGATACGTATCCGATACGCCACGTGGCGTATCGATTTTTATTTTTAATTTTTAAAAATTCGATACTCGGCCGATACTTGCCCGATACTTCCCCGATACTTGCCCAATACTTGCCCGATACTTTTCGATACTTCTAATTAAAGAAAAAAATGTTGAAACAGTTGGTTTGGCCTACACGATAAAAAATAAAAAATATATTATACATAAAACACAACTCATGCATAAACTGAAATAATAAGATTGAGAGATATACTGAACTCACACAATTGCGATTACAAAATGCTTAATGCACGCTAGTGTTTCGACAATAGAAAAAGAATTTGATATTTGCAAGTAACTGTATTATCAAATTTTTCTATATCAACCATACTACCTTTGCTTCTGTTAGACATCGATCACTTTCTTTTTACTTCAATCAAAGCTCATATTATGAAAACGATAGAATTTTAATCTTTTTTATTTTGTTTATTTATTTAATTAACACTCAGAGAGAGAAGAGCATATATCTACTTTAACTAGATTAGTATATATGAGTTTATGTCACATTATCTATGTTATTTTCAATTATATGTCGTTTGCATTGAGCTAATTAATTTAAATCAGATTTAAATTAAAACTGAAACTAATTTACTGAAATATATTTAAACTCTCATCTCAGTTAGATGATCTGTGATAGGTTGAAAGTAATTAAATAAATTTAAAATATTATTTTAATTTTAAATTTTTTAAACTCAATAGTTGTTGAAGGATATTTTTATTTTTTGTAGTTCAATTGTCTAATATTTTTTTAGTGATGTTTAAAAAAATATAATTAATTTAAAAAAAAATTAAAAGATATTTTTGAAAATTATAATAACAAAATGTATAAGCTAGTATAATATACATAAATATAACAGCCGTATCCTGACGTATCCGTATCCTACTTTTTTTAAGTTTTGCGTATCGTCGTATCCGTATCGTATCGTATCCGTATCGCCGTATCGTACTCGTGCTTCATAGCCCGTATGCGTAGAATCGGTGGAGGAAGAGTGCGGAAGTGGAAGACGCCACATCTATCGTGCGCGAGATCCTCAGAGGGGTCGGCGACGTGCGCGAGTGCCACGAAGAGGCCGACGACGTGCGTGGAGGACCGGTTGGTTGGCGCGGTGTGGAAGGAAGATGCGGTCCGGCTCGCCGTGAGGCTTCGCGAAAGCAACCAGAGAAAAACCTGTGCCCACCATGTATTTAAGGCTGCCTTTGATTTATTTTGATATAAAATTGCAGTCAAGTCCTTCTATTCCTGCTCCTTTGCAAATAGCACCAATATATGTAATTTGAATTCAATTTGATTCGAATTGAAACTAATTCAATCAAATTGAATCAAATTGACCCAAACAAGACTCATACTAATCCAAATTGATCTCGATTAAACCTTAACTCAGTATACCTGGGTTCAATTGAATCAAATCCAACCTAATTTGATTAATTCGAATTTAATTTGACTCAAATTGAATATAAATAATTCAATTTGAATCTAATTAACCCAAATTAACCAAATAAGACTCAAAATAATTACAGAACACCAAAGTGGGCATTCCCACCGACATAAAAACATATTGTTTGACTCAAAAATAACCCAAATAAAATATGCTGAAATGAAGATAACTATATACAAGACTAGAATTGATATAATTTAAGTCCGAGACCGTAAATTATATCTATGGTGTTGATGTATCTGACCAAGCGCTGCATCAACTGGCAACACCTATGCATCACACTAACCAAATGTATCCACTACTTTGTCCAATTCGGCCTTCGCCTAGGAGTGAAGCCCATCTCTGGAAAGTTCGTAGACATGCACAAACAAGCCCTCCTTAATCTCTTCCTTCAGCGCGTTGTCTTCCTCCTTACTAGTGGCATTGTGATGCAGGACAATATGCGTGATGCAATCCTAATTATAGATCAGTAAATAATTTAACAGATGAACATAAATTTATCAAAAAATATTGTTAATGATAGTTATGTAATAATTAAGAAATCACAGTTTCGAGAAGTAAATCGATTTCAAAGATTTAGAAACAAGCCCAAATGATATACAGTAAATTTACCAAATGATTTAGGGCAACTATATCTCAACAAGTCAAAGCTAGGGTACGCAGTAATCTAGGCATCCTCACAATATAATATTATCCAACAACAATTTAATCACACAATAATGTTCAGGTCACACAAGTGAGCAAATCAAACAGTCTCAATAACAGATGTCACTACGAGGTCTCGCAAGATATTAAAAAATATTCAGTTGATGTTCAGAGTTACCTCAAATCGAGATTCTATTACCACTGGGACTAGTCAAAGCGATCAAGACTGATAGTGCCGAGGCGGGCGAGCGGCGAGACCGAATCGCCTAAACTGAGCGGGCAGTGAGGAGGTGACAGCACAGTGGAGGGGAGGTGGCGGAGCGGCGGCAGCAAATAGGGCGGATGCAAATGCGGTGAGGTCAAACCGAGCGAGGGCGCGGAACCACAGCGCACTGGAGTGGAGGC